>JARYGA010005123.1:0-33600 GCA_030545235.1 Helianthus tuberosus | reverse complement strand
TTGTTCAAGACCCTTTTTTTTTCAAGAATTCTTTGAAAGTTGAGCTTGAAAAAGTCTAAAAAGGTGGCCGCAATTTTTTTTTTTTTCCTAATCAGTTCTTTTCCTCGTTAAAGAAGTTTAAAGTTATATTCAAACTAATTTAAGTGCCTAAGGAATAGACTTTAGTTTTAGAGTTGGGATTGCTTGTGTTCTGAAAATACGTTGTATATTTGATGTTTATTTAAGTGCCTAAGGAATAGACTTTAATTTTAGAGTTGGGATTGCTTGTGTTCTGAAGATGCATTGTATATTTCATTATATTTGATACATGATAATATTATAATATTTTTAAACAGTTTATAAATAGAGTTAAATGCTATTTTAGTCCTTGTGGTTTGGGCCATATTGTCAGTTTAGTCCAAATGTTTTATTTTTCGTCTGTGGGTCCAAAAAGGTTTCATCGTTGCCATTTTAGTCCACTGAGTTAACTTCATCCATTTTTTCTGTTAACGAGAAGGGCAATTCGGTTATTTTATATGTAATTCTGTGAACTAGAAGGACAATTTGGCCAAATAAAATGACCGACTTGCCTTTCTCGTTAACAGAAATAATTGATGAAGTTAACCAAGTGGACTAAAATGGTAATGGTGAAATCTTTTTGGACCCACAGGCGAAAAAATGAAACATTTTGACTAAACTGGCAAAATAACCCAAACCACATAGACTAAAATGGCATTTAACTCTTATAAATATAACTACATATAGTATATTAGTTATGTATATATCACCCACGAGTGGGGATCCTACGGAAAGTGTGTTTTTCCTAAAAAGTGTAAAAAATCATAAAACACAATAATTTCAGGCATAAAACACACCTAAAACTCATAAATAATAGAGTGAAGATTACTAAAACACCATATTCAAACTCTAATAGTCCATAAAAACTTCAAACACACCATCGTAGAACTATGAATTTAAAACACAAAAGGCTAAACAACATAAAACACAATAATATTTGTCATTCCATAATCAGAGCCTTAACATCTAAAACACAACACAAAACCCACATACATGATGTTTTATTAATCTTCATTATGTTATTTGTGGGTTTTTGGTGTGTTTTATGGTTGACATTATAGTGGTTTATGACTTTTTACACTTTTTAGGAAATTTGGACTTTCTAGCCAACTCCTAGCCTATCACCCAAACTATATAAATTTTATTTTAAATGAATTCACTATCATCAAATCGCTCGCATACTCCCTTAACCGAGAACTCAAACATTCCCTGCATCAACAAGACCCCCTGGTTTTTACCAGGCGAGAGTGACACCGTCAAGCAATTTTCGTAACTTTATAAATTGGGCCATTTCAGCGCCCCCTCGTATTTCCCCACACCATGCCAAGCTCACGATTCGCCCTCCACCCTTTGCACCACTAAACGATCTTTAACCAATTCCAAAGCATACAATCTTGGAAACTTTTATACTAAACATAAGTTTTGACATGAAGGCTGTTTCCAAAACATTGTATCATAATTACCACAATCAATCTTATGAATCGAGTTAGGAGTTCAACACCCGAATCATTAAGTTTCTTAAAAGCTTTTAACATTATCTGCTACCATTTACTTTAGGAGATGAAGGCACACCCGCATCTTGTCCTTACAAAGAAGATATAATTATCCTATATACTAAAAACCAAAGTCGGTGATAAATGCACCTCCTGAATTTGGTATTTCCTTTTTTTGCTTTGACAAATTTGGTCTTTTTACTTGATAGTACAAAACTTGAAGCATGAGGTGCAAGCAATTAAAACATGTATTCAAAAGTTACACATCATACCCCTCTAAAAAATACAAGATAACCCTTCCACGTTCACATATGTTTTTTTTTTCTTTTAATTATTTTTACCACACACACATCGAAATGCATGTGGCACGCTCATAACATTTTCTCTTTTTTCCAATGACGAGTGAGACTTGAATCCAAAACCTCACATTAAGTGTTTAAAAAGGTTTTGCCTTGTCACTGGACCACAAATCCTAGTGGTCTCTCTTTTTTGGTTGTTTGTATATAACTTTTAAAATGTTTTATAAAATTATAATATAACGTTGTAATGTGCTTATTTATATCTACGTTTTGATATATGTTTCATTCAAAACTGAGATTTACGTGATAATCTAGCAGTTAGCAAAGCACAAATGTATAAGTTGTTAAAAAGAATTTTTAAAATGTTTTTTTTTCTTTATTTTTTACAAGTACACTTTTACATTCTATGGATATGTTTTTTTTTCTTATTTGTTGCTAGTAGACCGAACGTTTTGACGAGGTTATTATAAGTAACACGTATGTTTACATATATAATATACTAGCCTAAGACCCCGCGAGCTTCGCGGGTGGCTAAACACCAACTAAACACATAAAATAATTTAAACGTAGAAGCGTTAAAGTGTGATTTGTTAAGCCTAATATTTTGAGACATTTGAGCACGTCCCAATAGTACATCTACATAATGTCCGTTACAAATTAAGTTTTTGTCAACTAAACATTCATGATGTCTTCTTTAACTCCACTATCGCATTCATCCTCTGACATTATCAATTCCAATCAGGACGACTTAGAATTTAAAGCTCTATTGCTAGATTATTAAAAATATACATGAAATTAATTTGAAAAAAAAATAGATTCCTACTTCAGTGTAAGAACAACTCAAACGGGTTCTTAGAGATATCAACTGGTTGGCTACCCTTCAACACTTGATTTGATATAAATCCCTTTTACTGTTATAGAATGGTTAGTCAAAAAGCAGCATTAAACTAAATCCTTTAAAATTGTGAAGTAAAAAATTATAATTTATATACATTGAAATATTAACAAAAATGTTAGAGAGTACATGAAAATGTTAGAAAATTGAAACTAAGTTACAATTATAAACTATTGAGTAAAAAAAATATGAGATCATGCAAAAGTAGTAAGAGATATTAAATAGCTAAAAGGATTACACTTATATATATATTCATTATTAGCTAAAAAAACCAAATTTTAAACTGTAAACATCTTCATCTATACCATTTTCACTAAATTCTCGAACAAAGCTAATATCTTTCCTTTCTTCATGTGGTTGACTTTCCCCTTAATATTATTCTCTTCCGTCTTTAGCTATCGCCAAGCACACTGTATACAAAAAGCTTGTATTACAGATTTATAAACTAAAAATAAGAATAGAAATTACCAATATCATTGCGTATATTAACCTTTGAAAATTTGCTTACAAACCCTACAATGTTATACTTATCATAAGGCGTCCCACATGCATGAGATTGTCCTTCTATTGTACCCTTCTAAGCCATGTTTATTATGTGATGCCAACACAAAACACACCTGCAAGGATAATATCACTATTACTAAAAAATTACCATTTTAAATTGTTGAAACTAAAGCTAAAGTAGAGCATCATTTGTGAACAGATCATGCCGCAAGACTTTTACTCCATTCATATCTCCAACCTAAAACAGTAAAAAAAAAATCGTCATCGTCATAAGGTCGACACATAGTGCTCTTGGAAGGCCAAGTTGCGTAAAAAGGTTTCCAACTTAGATATAACTCTATTTTTACGTACCCCACTCTTTCTAGGAAAAAAAACCTAAGTTCCAAAAACTTCGATTAACTTAATGATGGTAAACCAGTTTCAAGGTGCCACTTCAAAAAAAAAAAAAAAGAACTCAACTAGGGTTAAAGTTACTATTATGACATCATATTTTAGCAGGGTAACCTATATGAGTAAGTGAATAACCTTAAATCATTTTCTATGGCTTTAAGGGTTTTTATTAATTAGTTGAAAGCTCTAACTTTCTGGGCAAAAAATAGTTGGTTATAAAAAAATAGATCAAACCAAAATTTGTTTCTCTTATATGGAAATATGACCTTCTTCGGATATTAAATTAGAAGATAAGTTACCTCCATGGGTATCTGAGTAGGTTTTTTAGGAGTGTCTTGCAGGAAGATGCTTAGAATAGTTTTCAGAGCTTCTAGCAGGTCAGGAGTTTCTTGCTTCAGTTTTAGTTCATGCGTCATACGTGCCAGCTCATCTAGGTCTTTCTCAATCATACTAATTTTAAGTTTCTCTAGTTTTTTTCTCTATTGTTGCATCTCGAAAAGCTCTCTTGATCAGGTTGCTGTTGAACAGTATATATAAATCAATACTCTTAAAACTAAGGATTGTATTTAAGGCCATACTGAATTTATTAAGATGGTGTTAGCAGTACTTAATTGGGTCCGTGGAATTGGAATGGCAAGATCCTTGGTCAACTGGTGATGTTTATAGAAAAATGACCACGTCATACTCATTTTACACTCTAAATGAGAATGGGTAATTTTTTAAAATTCAAATGGAAAAATATAATTAAAAAACTTTAGTTAACAAAATACCTCCATTTTTATAGCTGAAGAGTAGATAAGGGAAGCAATTCAGATAGGTCAAGAGTCGTTTTGTTATCTCGGGTTAATGCATTGAGTTACTTTGATGGCTGAAAAAAAAAGAATATAAATTGAAGAGGGCTGAAGTTTAAAGTGAAAACAAAAGAGGATAATCTGAAGATGCCAGCAGCCTCCAATCTACAGCCAATATACATCTATCAACAGAAATTAATGGCATTATACAGATATAAACGGTCTAATTTTTCTTCTTAAGCATCACTTGCACTTAAACCTATCAAGTTGCATATGTCAAGAACAAAAACAACTTAAAATATGATCCATAAAAACAACTTAAAACATGATCCATAACTATAAGTACATCTTCACCAAGACTTGCACTGTATACATAAAAATTAACCTACTAAAAAACTGTGATTCATAACAATACGAAGCAAAGTAGATATGTTCTTAGGTCATTACTATACCAAAACCTTAAGTTTGGGTGAATGCACCCTTTTAGAATACTTATTCAAGTTTTGAAGTTTGGAAAATAAAATCACAAGAAAACAAACATGAACTAAACCAAACCACCTTTTTCATGAAATAATAAATCCAACATTTTCTAGAAAGATATGTACAAAGAGAAAAATAAGTCATCCTATTAAATTCTTTAAATAACATACCTTTTGGTGAGTGTTCCCTCTTAAGCATTTCCCAAATCTTTTCTATAACCCGGAAAAAAAAAACCAAAGTATAAGTTATCCAAATAAATATGTAAAAATTTAAAAAACAAAAACTTGCCAAAACCTTCTATATAGAGGAACATTCAGATGCCACAAAACTATATCTTCTCTGTCCAACTTCATGCAGATTCCTGAATCAATAGAAACCAAGTTAATATCATTATAAAATGTATACATAAGACTCCCAATTCAAAATTCCATATAAAACAGATTATATATTTATTTTTGGTAAGTATAGATAGCATGACAATATAAAAAAGATATGAAAGCTTATAAAGGTTATAAAGATTAAAAAAATATAAGTAATAAATAAATAAGATATTTTTGAAGCTTTATTCATTAATTTTATAAACCAATTTTTGCTTTTACGAAGTGGTTCGCTTGACCAGAGAGGCAAACAAACACGCAATCACTTTTAAGGACAAAACTGTAATGTCTTTCTTGCATTAAAACATTATAATATAGACTAAAAATATATAAATTGTGTGGTCAAACTTTATAGCAAAACATACCTATTGTGTGACTTAGACCATTTAACACGAACACCCATCTACCACTTAACCTCTTGTTCAGCTGTTTTGATAACCAAAATTAGTAAATCTTCAACTCCAGCCAGCCTAACAATATCGATTGGAATACACCACAATAACATAAAAACATACATATTAATATTGTATATTAAATTGTTGAACTCTAACTTTGTGGCTTGTTGGCTCGCCATGTCAAGAGCCATTAACGAATTTCGTGTCTAATATTATGTTTTCTTTGCAACAACAGTTGAAAAAAGTTACATGTCAAAAGAGACCATTTCTCAAATACAGAGACCACGAGAGTCATAGAAATTCAACTTGAGACACTAACTTGTGCGGAAGAGCAAAGTTCTAATCGCTACGTTGTATTCTTTTATAGATAAATATAATTATGAACACCGATAAAAACACAACACCACGTGATATCCCGACTGCAATTTTACCAGCATGTGATAGGCCACTGAAAAGGGACAGTTGGGTAAAGAAGGTACACCACATAACCCTTTGTTACCAAAAACAGTTGTATAATGATTATTTTATATAATAAAATTATAATAATTATAGATTGCAAATAGACTTCAAAAAGAGAAATGATGACTATAATAGATGGATCCATATAGTGGATCAGTCATGTATTGGACACTTGAATCAAAACTTTTGACCCTTGGATCCATGTAGTGGGTCAGTCATATATTAACACAATATATATATATTGGGTACTCTACCTCACTATGAGCTTCAGTATCTTGATCTTGCTGCATTGAGTCACCTCCCAAACTCACATTAACATACTCACAAGGATCAAGCACACTTTTAACCTGGATGTCATTTCATATGATGTTGTCTCTCTAATTTGCATCTCAGCAAATATGTAAGGCTAACTATATCATTGTCACACCCCGATATTTCCACATTTTACCGGTGGGCCCGGTAGGGGAGTATCGTGACGTAGTTGATATCATTATAGTCAAACAACACAACATTTAAATGCACAGCGGAAGCAAAAGATAGATTCATTTCAACCAAACAATATTGTAATATTAAGTATCACAAATAGTTGAAAGTAATCCACAGGTGGATCAAAATAAAATGGAAACATTGTTCAACAGTTTTGACATCCAAGCTTGCGAGACTTATTGTGGACGCTAGGAGAAAGCTAGCCTAGTTCGCGTAGTACCTGCACTTAACCTTTTTGGGAAAATACGTCAGTTCACACTGGTAAATACAATTAACTGACTCATTTGAAAATGTTTAATAAAATTGATTTGAATGCACGTGGCACAAACTTTTTATAACTTGGGATAATTATTTGAATATAATCTTGTAAAAGAATTACATGTTCCTTATGCGTTCAGTAGCCCGATCCGTAGACCGGGTTAAAGATCAATAGACACACCACATTATTTATTTATGCACTGACGGGTGTACACCTACACCCCGTTCTCAGGTCGTGGCCATCTCGTAAGATGATGCCAAGGATATCCGGGACATGGTCATTAACCCCCCAAAGGCTTTAAGCAAACAAAACATTTCAAAACGGAGCATATCAATGATTTAACCTCTATTCGATTAAAGATTCAATGCCCGACCAAGCGGTATTTTATATACCATACTCCAAGCCCGTATAGGGAAAATAAGTTAAAAGTATTTACCTTTGCAAGTATCAATCACAAATAGCAAGTGCGTGAAGCTTTTACCAGGTCTCCTATTCTGGAACGAAGGTTTATAATAACCTATTAGAATCCTAACGGGTCTTTAATTAAGCCTAAACTTAGACCGGTTAGTTTTAAATAAAGATACGGTTCGAACGCTCGATTAAGCGAATACCGGAATATAATGTGATTTAGACCCGACAAGTTTGAAGACTTGTATAATATGGGTAATCTAAACACATTCTGGATTTTTTAGATAAAAACGATAAGGTTTGACCCGTTTCGGCTAATTTATGCAAACTAGTTACATAAACCGAACCGAACGCGAATAACGCATAACGGGTACCCGAAAGAGTCACTAACAGGCTTCCTAAGTTAATATGCCTTAAATATGTTGTGATATCAGTAGGATATCTTCTATTATGCCCAAAACGAGTTTAATCTTAATTTAAGCCCCGTAGGGGTATTTTGGTCATTTAAAATATTATGAAAGAGATTAAATGAAATTATGAGATTCTGGTCTGAATAAATCAGTAAAATAACTTAATTTATCAGGTTATATCAGTTGGTGATAAGTCTTATATGACAAAATGGTTTTAAACCCATACTAGGTGTTTAATACGCGTAAAAAGCCGTTTTAAGCGATTTCCGGGTTATACAGGAAATCTGAGTTTTCTGATCAGGTTATAAAGTTCAAAATACTTCATTTATTATATAAAATCAGTAGCAATTGGATTGGTGTCAAAATACTATGTAGAACGCATTTTATAACCAAAAAGGGTATAATCGGTATTTACCGAATCAACGCCATAACCTTAGGTTATGAGCAGGTTAAAAATAATTAAAAATCTTCAAAAATCCCAAAATATTATATTACATCAGTGGGTAAAAGGTTTGGTGTCAAAAATTGGGTTTAGATAGGCTTTATGCTAATTGCGTTGTTTAATTAACAAAAAGCTTTTTAATTACGCCTTTAAGCATAACTCCTAATCTAGTCCTCCAACTGATATGAAAATTTAGGGATATGTTTATAAATCAGTAACAAAGATTATTGTCCTCTCACATTTCCAAAATTCTCGTTTTATGGTCAAAAGGGCATTATGGTCAACATTAAGCAATTAACGGAAACGTGTAAACGAATCGGGCAATCAATGAACCAACCACAGAGGGTTATACCAACATGTAACCTGGTCCTAATGAAGCCCTAAGGTAATTCTAAATCATACCAATATGGGTCAGAACTGAAGTCAAAGCAAAAGTCAAAGTTTTGCGACTTTCGGTTCCGAACCGGGTCTAAACAGAAAATTGTCGGATCAAACAAGCTTAGACCAGTTCTTATACTTATTACCAACTTATATGAGTGATAAAATAGGTTACACGCCTTCTGCATTGTTAATTATGCGTTAATTCGAAAATTATGTTTCTGTTGACTTTTTATAACCAACTTTGACCCGACATTTGATCTAGTTAGAACGGGAATCAGAGGGTGCCCTTTTAAGGGTTTATTGCCCACATAATTACCAACTTATAACTACCTTAAGTTTGACTAAACACTGGATCATTAGTGATTAATCGATAAGTCAAACCTTAATTACGACGGTTTGACTTTTAAGCTAATAACTAAGCAAAACTCAATTAAGGAAGATCAAGGATGCTTACCAAGGTCTAATGCACGATTAGAGATGCTTGGGGACTGATCTTATGCTCCAGGAAGTTCCACAAATGCAGATGGAAAGCATGATCACAAAGTTGCAACATGAGGGGCCTTTTATAGTGAATTTGATGGCTCGTGATCATGACAAACAATGCTACAACTGATCATGGATCATCCACAAGTGTCCCTAGTGCCTAGGAACTATTAGGGGTTGCCCATGGAAGTGAAAATATATTTTTAAGTCGGTTACAACGTTCATAACAGCAGCTGTCACATTTTCTGTCGCTGGGCACTCCTTACGGACCGTAAGGGGGTCCTTTACGGTCCGTAAGCCCTTTATCAGGGGAAATTTTTTTCCCCTTTCAAGCTTCGAACAGGCAACTAGTGTAATACGATTTTGGGCCATGAATTATCAGTATGGGGCCTTTAGATCATGCTTGAACAGTCATGTGCACCCTACCATGTTGTAATATTGTCTTGGACTTTAACGAAAACCCATAAACGAAGGTTTATCGTGCATATCCTCATAGGATTCCACTCTTGCAATTATGAATCAATTATTACCAGTAACTACCGGATTGAATGTAAATCAGATGTTTATAATATATATTAGGGTCTTGGGATTCATAATGAGGTCGTTCAGAGGTATTAATTAACATGTCGACACTTTTAAATCCTGCCATACATCTTTAACTATATCCGGGTTTATATCACTTTTGTCTTACAAGACACGTGTCGTTATTTTATTGAACACAAATTTTCGAGGTGTTACATCCTCACCCCCTTAAAAGAAATCTCGACCTCGAGATTTACTGAAATAAATGAGGGTACTTTTCTTTCATTGTGGACTCAACCTCCCATGTGTACTCGGGACCTCTACGGGCATCCCATTTGACCTTTACTATTGGTACATGCTTCCTTCAAAGCTTCTTAACCTGTCGATCCTTGATCGGCACAGGTTTTTCAACAAACTTCAAGCTCTCTTCTATGTGCACATCTGTATGTGGTATGACTAGTGATTCATCAGCGAAACACTTCTTCAGATTGCATATGTGGAATACATTGTGAATACCACTGAGCTCTTCAGGTAATTTTAACTTATAAGCAACTGATCCGACACATTCGATGACCTCGAATGGTCCTATGTATCTCGGGCTTAACTTACCTTTGTTACCAAATCGCATTACTCCCTTCCAGGGTGATACTTTAAGCAACACTTTATCACCTACCTCGAATTTCAGAGGTTTACGCTTTAGATCTGCGTAGCTTTTCTGCCTATCCCTGGCAGCTTTCAGGCGGTCACGAATCTGGACAATCTTGTCCGTTGTTTCAAAGACTATTTCAGGTCCTGTCAATTGGACATCTCCAACTTCCGCCCAACAAACGGGAGTTCTACACTTTCTACCGTACAAGGCCTCGAAAGGCGTAGCCTTGATGCTCGTATGATAGCTATTGTTATACGAGAACTCGATTAATGGTAGGTGGTTATCCCAACTACCGCCTAAGTCAATCACACATGCACGAAGCATGTCTTCCAAAGTTTGGATTGTACGCTCACTCTGGTCGTCCGTCTGAGGATGGTAAGCCGTACTAAAATTTAAGCGTGTGCCCAAAGATTGTTGGAAACTTTTCCAAAAATGTGACGTGTATCTAGTATCTCTGTCAGAGATAATAGACAATGGTACGCCATGCAGAGATACAATCTTATCTACGTACAATTGAGCTAACATGTCGGAGCTATAGGTCTCCTTGATGGGTAGGAAATGTGCTGACTTAGTTAGTCTATCCACTATCACCCATATAGTATCATTTCCTTTCCTTGTCTTTGGCAACTTGGTGATGAAATCCATCGTCACCATTTCCCACTTCCACGTGGGAAGTTCAGGCTGTTGTAGCAAACCTGACGGCTTCTGATGTTTAGCTTTGACTTGTGCACACGTCAAACATTTAGCTACATAGGTAGCTATAGACTTCTTCAAGCCTATCCACCAAAAGTTTGCTTTCAAATCCTGGTACATCTTGTCAGCTCCAGGATGAACGGAGTATTTAGAACTGTGGGCTTCCTGGAGGATAACATCTCGAAGTCCTCCATAAACTGGAACCCATATTCGTCCATTCAACCTCAGAATTCCGTCCTTTCCATAGGATAACTGTTCATCAGTTACTCCTAGCTTTTCATTAGGATAGTTAGCTTCCAGCACAACTTCCTTTTGCGCACCTAACAACCTTTCATTCAAACCATTCTTTACCTCAATGCTCTTGGCATTGATTCGGATGGGTTTGACCCTTTCCTTCCTGCTCAAGGCATCGGCGACTACATTCGCCTTGCCAGGATGGTATCTTATCTCACAATCATAATCATTCAAAGTTTCCATCCAACGTCGTTGCCTCATGTTCAAGTCCTTCTGATTGAACAGATGTTGCAGGCTCTTGTGATCAGAATAGATCACACACTTGATACCATATAAATAGTGCCTCCATAGCTTCAGTGCAAATACAACGGCACCCAACTCCAAGTCATGGGTGGTGTAATTCTTTTCATGCACCTTTAACTGACGTGAAGCATAGGCAATAACCTTGCCTTTCTGCATAAGCACACACCCCATGCTAGTGTGTGATGCATCGAAGTAAACCACGAATTCTTCGGTACCTTCAGGAAATGTCAGTACATGAGCATTGGTCAACTTTTGTTTGAGAATATCGTAGGATTCTTGTTGCTTCGGTCCCCAGTTGAACTTAATATCCTTCCTAGTCAAAGAAGTTAGGGGTGCAGCAATCCTTGAAAATTTTTCAATAAAACGCCTGTAATATCCTGCCAATCCCAAGAAACTATTAATCTTTGTGGGCGTCTTCGGCTCTTGCCAATTCATGACAGCTTCAACCTTAGCGGGATCTACTCGGATTCCGCGTTCGCTAACCACATGTCCAAGAAATTGGACTTCACGAAGCCAAAATTCACACTTAGAGAATTTGGCGTAGAGCTTCTCCTGCTGAAGTAGTGAAAGGATACATCGAAGATGTTTCTCATGGTCGGCCTGATTCTTTGAATAAATTAGAATGTCGTCAATGAAGACGATAACAAATTTGTCCAAGTACGGTTTGTAGACACGGTTCATGAGATCCATGAATGCCCCTGGTGCATTAGTGAGCCCAAAAGGCATCACTAGGAACTCGTAATGACCATAACGAGTCCTAAATGCAGTCTTGTGTACGTCTTCATCTCTAACCTTCAGTAGGTGATAGCTTGACCTTAAGTCAATCTTAGAGAAGTAACTTGCCCCTTGAAGCTGATCGAACAGATCATCGATCATGGGCAATGGATACCTATTCTTGATAGTGACCTTATTAAGCTCACGGTAATCGATGCACAGACGCATCGATCCATCCTTCTTCTTAACAAATAAGATTAGTGCTCCCTAAGGAGACGAACTAGGTCTAATGAAACCCTTGGCTAGCAATTCATCTAGTTGTGTCCTTAATTCCTTCATCTCTGTAAGTGCCAACCTATAAGGCGCCCTTGCTACTGGTGCTGCTCCAGGGATGATGTCAATTCTGAATTCCACTTGCCTATCTGGTGGTAAACCAGGTAGTTCTTCAGGAAAAACTTCAGGGTATTCAGAAATGACAGGGATATCCTCAATCTTAGGCTTCGGCTCATCAATAGTCACTTGTACCATGTAGATGTGTCACACCCCGACTTTCCACGTATTACCGGTGGGCCCGGTGGGGAGTATCGTGACGTGGTTGGCAACATAATAGTCAAACAACACAATATATAAATGCACAGCGGAAGCAAAAGATAAATATATTACAATCCGAATATAAAGTAATATCCAAGTATTACAAACGGAACGTAAAGGGATCCACAGGCGGATCTTAAAACATAAACATTGTTCAACAGACTTTAGACGCCTAGAACTTGCAAGATTCCTTATTAACGCCCTGAGCTTCCAGCCAATTACGTTCAGTACCTGTCACTTAACCTTTTTGGCAAATACGTCAGTTTACACTGGTAAATACACTCAACCGACTCATTTGAAAAGAGTTTAAGAAAATTGATTTAGATGCACCAGTCACAAAATATTTTGACACTTTGATTAAAATGCACAAGGAAAAATTAATCTTTTATAACTTGGGACAATTATATTTATAATCTTGTATACAGATTTACATGTTCGTTGTACGTTCAGGGCCCGATGTAGAAACCGAGTCAAGATTAACAAACACGCCACAAGTATAAGCCCACAAGAGAGTGAGATACCGTTTTCCTTTAAGCAACTTTCAGTGTATGCCTACACCCCGTTCTTAAGACGTGGCCATTTTATAATACAATGATGTCAAGGATATCCGGGACATGGTCATTGTTATGGGTGAAATTCTGAGCCCATATCCTGGAAAATATCTTGATTTATATCTTGGTTATGTAGTATCTGTTTACGTCCGGGATGCTGGTTCAGGATATTGGTAACATCCTGAATGGTATCCTCAGGATTACTAATGGATTATGTGCAGGTACGTGGGTTAGAAGCTAGCAACGTTCACAAGGACTCATTCCGCGGAAGACTCGGTCCAAGTTGTTCGAAGAAAGACGTTAAGCCCGATTTATTTGGCTCCAAACGGCTACTTATGGAATATTCGGGAGCATCCCATATTTATAGGAATTTTAGTTTCTAATTTGTAACAATAAATAGGTGGGTATACCAGATCGAATAGGACATCACATACGCACTCGCTACATTCTAACACTCGCTCTCAAGCAATTCTCACTTTCATACAAAGGCATTGTAACACTTAGCGATCTGGTCTATATCCTGCACTGTATCCTGACGTTTGAAGTAATAAGAAGAACAAGGCAGCTGCGATTGTCAGCTCCCGAGGTTTTATGCCGGCGATCTAGATTGACCAAGGGCTTTCCTAGTACATCTCGTGTCGTTTACTTTATTTTTGCTCATAGTTTGATCATAGATACAGCTCAATATCCTGAGCCGTATCCTGAATACTGATTTTCTAAATAACTTAACAAGCATATTTTCAATACACTTTCTAGCACACTACCTCACTTTACTAATTTGATCACTTAATTGCTTCGGTAATTTTTGACCAAAACAATTTGGCGCCCACCGTGGGGCAAGTGGTGCTCTCTTTACTAAAAATTTTTGTGAAATCGCTAATCGGCTTTCTATTTTCAAAACTTTTTGCCACATTGTCCACAATGGCTTCAAGATCAAACATGAGCTCCTCCACTGCGTCTGCTATGACTTCTGCTACTACCGGTTCGGTGCTTCCACCACCTCCTCCAAGGATGCCAGCCTCTTCACGACCTCAGGATATTATCCCTACTCGCAGTGTTCAGGAATCTGCTCCCGTTTTAGCTTCTAATGATGAAATTCTAACCTTATTTGGAAGTGTGCAGGAACAAATGAGGCAGCAACAGGAAACAAACCAAATGCTATTGAGGGAAATACAACTCCTGAAGTCTGGCTCGAGCAGATCTGCTGAGGATATTGTCACTCCATTGCATCCCAGAACTTTGAACTTCAGTTCAGCTGTGTATACTGAGGATAACAGGGGGAATATTGTGCCCAGCCTTCCTCAGAATCATACTCCTGAAATACCCTCCTCGGTCAGGATGTCAACCATGAGGAGCTCAGGATATGCTTCAGGATATGGCCAAAATCCTCCAACGGGTAACGTGTCAAATAATAATAATACTCATGCTACTAACAATAGTGGATCTTTGCAGGATACAGGTGTGACATCAGCGCTTACTAGGGAACTTCAGAAGTTGAAGGACATGATATCTAGTGTACCCGGGGTGGTCCAGCCGATCCCGGAGGTGTCCCAAGACAGCCACAAGATATCTCGTTTTGCATATCCTATCTGTGATGCTGAGATCCCAAAGAGATTCCAAACCCCCAACATGAAGCTTTACGACGGAACTACGGATCCTGAGGAGCATATTGCTCAGTATAGGGAAATAATGGAAATTAACCCTATCCCTCCGGATCTCAAGGAAGCATGCTTGTGCAAGGGTTTTGGTTCAACTTTAACAGGATCAGCCTTGAAATGGCTCTTGAATGTTCCTCCACATTCGATTACATCTTTTGCTCACTTAGTAAATTTATTTAATAGTCAGTTTTCTTGTAGTAGAAGCTTTGAAAAATTAACAAGTGATCTCTACAGGATAACACAGGGGCCTCAGGAATCCCTTAGGGATTATGTGAACAAGTTCAGCCGGGAATCCCTAGATATTCCTCATCTTGATGTTGCAACAGCTGTGCAAGCTTTCAAGATGGGGCTGCAAAAAGATTCTCAATTTTATCAAGACCTTGTAATGAACCCATGCAGGAACTTGGATGAAGCTCGAAACAGGGCCCTAAGATATATTCGATTGGAGGAAGACAGAAAGATGCAAGAAAGGATGAACTCATCTAACACTTATGAGTCAACTAACAGGAAGTCAGAATCCTCATTCAAGTCATATCGGCCTAAGCCATATGGTAGAAATGAAAACAAGAGAGTGAATGCTGTCGAAGATGAGGATCCTGAAGAGTATCCTGAGTTGTCTGAATATTGCTTTTCTGTTAACATTCCTGAATTGATGTATGCCATGCAGGGTCTGGGAGACAAGGCTAGGTGGCCTCGAAAGAATAAACAAAAGGCTGATTGGAAAGATAAGTCAAAATGATGCGTTTTCCACGAAGATTTCGGACATGTGACTGAGTATTGCATTGCTCTAAGGAAAGAAATAAGCTATCTTCTAAGCAAGGGATATCTGAAAGATCTCTTAGGAAGAAAGAAAAATAAGGGTCAGGATACTGAGAAGGATCCTGAGCGAGCAGCATCACCTCCCGCGGATGCCAAGATAATCAACTTCATTTCGGGAGGATCCGACATTTGTGGGACTTCGTATTCGGCAGCAAAGAGACATGCAAAAGAAGCTAAGGCCGAAAGCGGAGATAAACCCGTCAGGATGACTACCCTCACAACTGACAAAGTGATCAAATTTGATGCTGATGACAGGGATACTGTCCAGGATCCTCACCATGATGCTCTGGTAGTAACATTTTATGTGGCTAACCATTTTGTACGCATGATATTGGTTGATAATGGCAGCTCCGTCAACATAATCCAACTGGAGACGCTGAAGAGAATGAATGTATCTCCAATGGATATCACTTCAAAGTCTACCGTGCTTGTTGGGTTCAGTGGAGAGGCTAGAAACATGGTAGGAGAGATAAAGTTGCCAGTATACGTTGAAGGAGTCAACTCGATACAACGTTTCTGTGTGATGGATTCTCTATCCTGCTATAACATCATACTGGGAAGACCGTGGATTCACGATATGAAGGCTGTGCCATCAACATATCACCAATGCATCAAGATACCTACCCCTTGGGGAGTTGTCAAAGTTGATAGTGATCAGCAGGAGGCGAAAGAATGCTACTCATCCTCGATGAAATCCTCAACCAAGCCTAGTGCATCATAGCAATTAAAGATGCGGGCCCAGGATATCGTGGAGGATCCAGAGCAGGATGTGAAGAAAATTATCTTGGACCAGGATAACCCCGATATTTCGGTGCTCGTAGGAACCAATATCCCTCAGGATATTGAAGAACAGTTAATTAACTTTTTGAAATGCAGCATGTCAACGTTTGCATGGAAGCATGAGAATATGACAGGCATATCCAAAGACATCATCACTCACAAGCTTGGAATTGATAAATCATTCAAGCCTGTTCAACAAAAAAGAAGGAAGTTTGCTCCTGAGCGGAATACGATTATTCAAGAGGAAGTTGAGAGATTATTGAAGTCCAGGATGATCAGAGAGGTTAAGTTCCCAAGGTGGCTAGCAAACGTAGTTGTGGTACAGAAGAAAAATGGGAAATGGAGAGTTTGTGTAGACTACACAGACTTGAACAAAGCTTGTCCTAAAGACCCATTTCCTCTTCCCCACATTGATGCGATGGTAGATGCCACTGCCGGGCATGAAATGCTGACCTTTATGGACGCATCCTCAGGATTTCAACAAATCCAAATGGAGCCTTCTGACCAGGAGGATACTGCCTTCATGACGCCAACAGGTATTTATTGTTATACAGCTATGCCTTTTGGTTTGAAGAATGCAGGTGCAACATACCAAAGATTGGTAAACATGATGTTCAAAGACAAACTGGGGGACACCATGGAGGTGTACATTGACGATATGGTGGTGAAATCAAAGAAAGCGCAGGATCACCTCCAGGATATTAAAGGAGCATTTGATATCCTGGATCAGTATAACATGAAGATGAATCCTGCTAAGTGCCATTTTGGTGTGGGGGCAGGAAAATTCCTAGGATATATGGTGACCAAAAGAGGAATAGAAGCAAGCCCGGAGCAGATTAAAGCCATCTTGGATATTAAATCGCCCTCAAATATGAAGGATGTTCAACGATTAACAGGGCGAGTGGCAGCATTAAATAGATTTATCTCAAGATCCTCAGAAAAATGCAAAGATTTTTATGATATCCTGAAGAAGAACAAGAAATTCGAATGGGGTGAGAAGCATGAAGCGGCCCTACAGGATTTAAAGCAATATCTTTCAACCGCACCTCTACTTATGAAGCCCGAGAATGGTGAACCATTATCCCTATACCTCGCAGTGTCAGCAAATGCTGTAAGTGCCGTCCTTGTAAAGGACCATGAAGGTCAGCAATATCCTGTTTATTATGTTAGTAAAAGCTTGTTAAATGCCGAAATTAGATATTCTCATTTAGAAAAATTGATACTAGCATTAGTCATGGCATCAACGAAACTTAGACATTACTTTGAGACACATAGGATTCATGTTAAAACAAATTATCCTGTTAAAAATGTACTTAGGAAATCAAAAATGTCAGGCAGAATGGCTAAATGGTCGGTAAAGCTGAGTGCTTATGATTTAGTATATGAACCTAGAAATGCCATAAAGTCTCAGGCTTTAGCTGACTTTGTGGCTGATTTTAGTAGTGACATTCAGGACGAGGTAGACCTAGAAGTTCAACAGTTAG
Organism: Helianthus tuberosus; assembly: GCA_030545235.1. NCBI lineage: Eukaryota > Viridiplantae > Streptophyta > Magnoliopsida > Asterales > Asteraceae > Helianthus > Helianthus tuberosus. Next base: position 15,593 of record JARYGA010005123.1, on the reverse strand, counting down.
GAGAATCCTCAGGATCCTGGACATTATATACTGATGGTGCATCTAATGTAAGAGGAGTAGGATTAGGAATACTACTAAAATCGCCACAGGGGGACATATTACCCCAGGCTATTAGGTGTGAATTTCCTGCTACTAATAATGAAGCAGAATATGAGGCTTTAATTGCAGGATTAGAGTTGGCTAAGAGCATGAGTATCAAAAATTTACAAGTATATGTTGACTCCTTGTTAATTACTAACCATTTTAATGGATCCTATGCAGTTAAGGGTGAGAAGTTAATCGAATACCTCGATATTCTTAAAAAATTAGCAGGATATTTCGATGTTTTTACACTTGAACAGGTACCAAGGGAGGATAATGCTGAAGCGGATGCCTTAGCAAATCTGGGATCATCAATCAGGATACCGGAAGGGACCCAAATACCAGTATTACATGTCTTATATCCTGCAACGAATCCTCAGGATAAAGAAGTAGCGGGTATTCGGGATCCTGGAGCGGAATATCCTGAACAGGATCCTAAATCCTGGACGGCTCCAATTGTGAAATATCTCAAAGAAGGACACATCCCCGGAAATGAAAATCCTAAGGCATTTAGGATGAAGGTATCACGATTCACTATTATAAATAATGTTTTATACAAGAAATCTCTTGCAGGACCGTATTTAAGGTGCTTGGAGGATCCTGAAGCCAAAGAAGTACTTCAGGATATACATGAAGGGGATTGTGGTAATCACACTGGGGGCAGATCATTGTTCTCGAAAGTATTAAGGACAGAATATTATTGGCTAACGATGAGGAAAGATGTTGCAGAATATGCTCGAAGATGTGATGCATGCCGAAGGCATAGTAACATACTACATCAACCAGCTGAACCACTATATCCTGTAGTTTCCCCTTGGCCATTCATGAAATGGGGGATGGATATAGTAGGGAAGTTACCAAAAGCTCCGGGAGGAAAAGTCTTTATGTTAGCTATGACGGATTATTTCTCCAAGTGGGTTGAGGCTGAAGCGTTTGTCCAAGTTAGAGACCAAGAAGTAGTATCCTTCATAAAGAGGAATATCCTGACTAGGTTTGGGGTACCAGCTGAGATCATTTGTGATAATGGGTCCCAGTTTATAAGCAAAAGGACTACTGACTTTTGCAAAAGTTGGGGAATCAAAATGATCACATCTACTCCGGTACATGCTCAAGCGAACGGACAAGCTGAATCTTCAAACAAGATAATAGTCAATAACTTAAAGAAGAGACTTGGAGCCAAAAAAGGAAGATGGGCGGAAGAGTTACCCTTTGTTTTATGGGCTGATAGGACAACGGTAAAGAATGCAACCGGCCAAACCCCGTTTTCCTTGGTATTTGGAGCAGAAGCAATGATTCCAACAGAAATGATGATACCTACTGCAAGATCTATGCTACAGGATCCTGAACAAAATCCTGAAGTCTGGTGCCAAGATTTGGATACTATAGATGAAAAAAGAGACGCAGCAAGACTAAGGATAGCAGCATATCAACAAAGAATATCCAGAGCATATAATAAGAACATAAGGACTAGAAGATTTCGAGTTGGTGATTGGGTGCTAAGAAAGGCTTTTCAAAATACCACTAATCCTGCCGATGGCAAGCTAGCTCCAAAATGGGAAGGACCTTATGAAGTCGAGTCAGAAGCAGGGAAAGGAGCATATCGACTCAAAAATATGGAAGGGGATATGCTACCAAGATCCTGGAATGCAATACATTTAAAGCTCTATTTCAAGTAAGAGTAGAATTTGTTTTCTATCTCGGAAAGGTATGTATCCTATTTTAATATATTTGTTTATTATCTTGAACCCAATACTGACTTAAGCATCGGAGGGGTGTTAGCCAAGCTAACACTCACCTCAGTTTACAATTGTTTTGCAGGATATGTTTCAGGATATAGCTCCAGGATATGTACTCAGGATAAGTCGAAAGATTAGAGGATTGGCCCCCTCTCTCACGTTTAAGGGATCCTGGTCCCTTCAAAGGTTTAAAGGTATTCACCTTTCTTTCGAATTGGGTTTAAACACCTCGCCTGGAGCGCAAGTTATCTAGGTATAGTTCAAGGTAACGGGACCAGTTCATGTAAAAGTGGCTGACAATTTCGTTACTGTTGGCTATATCCTGGATCCTGAAGGTATATGAGGATTGATCACCCTCTCTCACGAAAGAGTATTTTCATACTCTCTAAGGTTTAAAGGTTTTCACCTTTCTAAGAATTTGAGTTTATACACTCTCGCCTGTAGCGCATGAAATTTAGGGTTTATCCCCAGATATCAGGGTTTATCCCCAGGATAGTAAAGGTTTATCCCGAGTACGCTAAGGATTCATTTCAGGATATCATGGGTTTTGCCCTGGGGTATTCGGAATTCATTCGAGTCAAAATATAAATACATTTGCGGTTTTGTCGAACACAGGGACATGCATTATACTGTTCAAAGGATGGATCCAAGTTTATAAGTATGCACTGGGGACACACTTATAATGGAGGAGTAAAATTGATTCTCTGAGAATCTCTGGTATGATCTCTCCTTTTTATTTGGACAATTTATAGGTTGTATTTTAATATCCTTATCAAGATATCTTTCAGGATATCTCCCAGGATACATTTATAATACATATTCCTAAAAATGTACAAACCAAACAGTTTTCACAAGTACGATTTTCATATCAATGACAACAATAATAAAGTCAAAAGAGAAGTTATATTATTAACATACCAAAAGATGTGCTCTTAGTTTCACCTCAAAACAAGGCCCATCCACTAAGAGCACTAATAGTTCCTTACCATATTTACCCAACAGTTGAAGGCTTCATCTCAAACCGAAACCCATCCACCTTCAACTGTTGTATTGTTCAAAAAGCATGTAGGAAATGTAAATTGTTCAGGTGCAGGAAATTAAAGTGCAGAAAAGTAAATTGTTTAAGGGACTACAAACCAACATTCAAATTTAAAAAGGTGGGCTCTGGCCTTGGCACGTATATCCGTCATCGCCCACCTAAATGCCCTCACACAGCGGCATCCTCCACAACCTTCTCAGACTTCTCAGCACCAACATCCTGAGCAGCATCCTCACCAGCATCCATCCCAGCATCTGCTCCAGCATCCTTCTTGTCTCCAGCCTGGATCACCACCTCTACTGACTTAGAAGACTCACCAGCTTCAACAGGAAGTGGCACAGCTTTGCCTCCGAGCTCCTTTAGTTTGGCCACCCAGGATTCAACTGGCCAAGATGGACAAACAAGGCCCGTCTCCTTGGCCTCGTAGGCCATCTTGATGCGTGCTTGTAACAGGGAGACGATAGCAGAAGCCTTGATTCCACTCCCGGAAGTTGACCAAGGCTTGATCATGATCCATTTGAACGGTGGCGAGTTTGACCTCAACGTCTTGGGTGACCTTCTTCAGCAGGCTTTCGTAGTGCCGGGTCTTCGCTTCAGCAATGGTACCTTGGTCAGCGACGGTGCTTTCAAGCTGTTTGATCCTGGCTTCATGAAGTGCGACAGTACCACAGGCATCATTATACAAGTGGAGCAAATGCTGGAGGCCCTGCACATCAATTACAGGTATAAAATTAGAACATATATTGACCAGGATATCCTGTCAGGGTATCCTATTAGGATATACGTGCAGGATATATGTGCAGGATATGAGTTAGGATATTACCTTGTTGAGGAAGGATGTCATTGGCTCTAAGGAATCAGAGAAGCTGAGTTCGTCATAGGAGAACCCTTCTGAACCTGGAGCAGTGACTTCAAGACCTTTCCTCTTTTTTGCTGTGGAAGCACGAGTTCTTGGATTGGCCTTGGGAGCCGGGAGTGGCTTGGAGCTAGTAGCAGCAGGAGTCTCCTTCTTGACTGTGGCTGGAGTTGGGTAGCTGTCGAGTTCATCAAGGTCTAGATAGACTGGAACTTTGCTGGAATCTGCACACAGGGAGTAGAATTCTAAATCTCTCCTAAAAATATCAAATAAAAACATGTATGTGTTAGGGGAGGATTTTCTAACAATTAGTGATCCTTACACATTATCCTAATTAATGATCCTTTCTTCTGTGATAGATGGTGATCCTCAGAAGAGCTTCAGGATCAGGATCATGGATCACTTTAAGGATCCTCGTACTGACGATTGTTTGTTTGTGTTTTATATTACTTCACAGGAGTTACGAGCTTGACTTGGTCTTGGCAACGTTACTATGGAATATTCCACGGGTATATCGCACACGTTTGACTGGAAATGGACGTTGTGGAGAACGTGGGAGCTTGGCACAAAAGTCGGATACTTAGTTATTGTAGTTAACTTCTATTTTAAAAGGGGTAACGAGCTAGAATTAGAACACTTAGTCATTTCTCAGCTACACACTCTCATATACTCGCACACTTGAAGCTCTCGACGAACATTCATTCATTTTCACTCACTTTTTACACATTTCACGATAGTGATCCTTGTACCTAGCTCGTTACTATCCGAAGTTGTAAACGTTTATTGATTTATTTGAGCTTGGTGATCGGTAGTTTCCATCACCCGGGGTTTTTTGTGCCGGAGATCAACTCTTGATCAAGGGCTTTTTCCCCGTATAAATCCTTGTGTCATTTGTGCAATTTACATTAAAGTGATCCTTGTCATAGTTCTATATTTCAAGCATCATACCCTGTAACAGAGAGTTTGGTTGCAATATTCTCATCAGATTTTTTGACCAAAACAGTTTGGCGCCCACCTTGGGGCAATTAGTGCTTCGTCCTTAGAAAAATTCGCATTTCTGTGCTCATTTCAGTTCACTACAACCGAGCAAATGGCTTCCTCAGCGAAGAATGCTTCAAATTTGATGCCCTCATTCACTTCTTCACAAGGCGTTCCCCCTTTGCCTCCACCACCTTCTGGATCCCAGAAGAATGCTGAGAATGCTGCGAAGAAACCAACTCCCATTTTCTCAAAACCTCCAACTTCTTCTGCTTCTTACACTCCCACTACTAGTGACATGTTTACTTTGATTTTGCAGATGAAGGATCAGATACGGCAACAGGATAAGACCAATGAGAGGATTCTTAAAGAAATCGGAGATCTCAAGAAACAAAAGACAACGACAGAGGATCATTCCCCACTGGTGCCAAAATCCTTGAATTTTGATACTCCGGTGATTACTTCTCAGCCATCAATGGTTCCAGACGTTCAATATGTGGGTGGACCAAAAAGAGTGCACTATGGAACGACAACAGTGACCCAGGCATCAGGTCCATATTTCCAGCCAGTGGGATCCTATCCTCAGCATATGGGATCCCTCACGAATTCAGGAGGATATTCAGGAATGCAGCAGATTCAAGGATCCTCCTATGTTCCAGGATCATCCCAGGTTCAAGGATCCTCCTTTTTTCCAGGATCATCCCAGGTTCAAGGATCCTCCTTTGTTCCAGGATCATCCCAGGTTCAAGGATCCTCCCTTGTTCCAGGATCATCCCAGGTTCAAGGATCCTCCTTTGTTCCAGGATCATCCCAGGGTCAAGGATCCTCCTTTGTTCCAGGATCATCCCAGGTTCAAGGATCCTCCTTTGTTCCAGGATCATCCCAGGTTCAAGGATCCTCCTTTATTCCAGGACCATCCCAGTTTCAGGGATCCTTCCAGATGCCAGGATCCTTGAGAAGTTTGCAAACAGGAAGTTCAGATGTCCATCAGGGAGACTTTATCCCAATGCAGACCAATGCTTCTACTGGTCCCTCGATCATTCCAGAGCCCCAACAATATGGATTAACATCCATTCTTCCTAATTTGAATCCGATGGGAGGTAACACTTTTAACAATTCTTATACTACTAACCATGGTCTTATGCAGGATCCAGGTATCAATCACGCCATGGCCAGAGAATTGCAAAAGCTAAAGGATATGATATCAAGTGTTCCAGGAGTGGTCAAACCTATCCCAGAGATTGCAGATGGGAGCCACAAGATATCTCGTTTTGCACCACCAATCTGTGATGCCGAGATACTCAAGAGGTTCCATGTGCCAACAATGAAACTGTATGATGGTTCGACGGATCCTGAAGAACACATAGCACAATACAGGGAGAGGATGGAGATCAATCCAATTCCAGAAAGGTTAAAGGAAGCATGCTTGTGCAAGGGATTCGGATCCACTCTTACCGGATCAGCTCTCAAATGGATGCTAAGTCTTCCTCCCTACTTTATTACCTCATTCGCTAACCTAGTTAACTTGTTTAATAATCAGTTTTCTTGTAGTAGAAAATTTGAACGATTAACTAGTGATCTATATAGGATAACCCAGGGTCATAATGACTCATTAAGGGATTACATTACCAAATTTAGTAAAGAATCCTTATACATTCCCAACTTAGATATAGCTACGGCTGTTGAGGCCTTTAAAATGGGATTGCTCAGGGATTCGTCGTTTTATGATGATCTTGTTATGACACCATGCAGGAACTTAGATGAGGTAAGAACACGAGCACTTAGGTTCATTCGGCTAGAGGATGACAAGAGGATCCAGGAGAGGTTAGCAGGATCCTCAAAGCAGGATAAGCAAGGATCCTCATTCAGGAACAACAAGTTCAGATCATACAACAGATCTGATAACCAGAACGTGCATTCTGTTGATCAAGAAGAGGATGATGAGGATTATCCTCCAATTTCTGAGTATTGTTTTTGTGTTGATAACAATGAACTAATCCTTGCGATGCAGAACCTAGGTGACAAAGCTAGATGGCTGAGAAAAAATGATAGGCCAGCTGCAACTAAGGATAAATCAAAGTGGTGTGCATACCATGAAGATTTTGGGCATCTCACAGAAGAATGCATTGCACTGAGAAAGGAAATTGGATACTTGTTGAGCAAGGGGCATCTAAAGGAATTGTTGGGAAGAAAAAAGTCAAGGACTCAGGATCCTGAAAGGATCCCTGAGAAGGCTCCAGCCCCTCCAGCAGATGCACAAGTGATAAACTTTATTTCTGGAGGACTAGACATTTGCGGCACATCCTTCTCAGCAGCTAAAAGGCATGCAAAGGAAACTAAAATGGATAATGGAGAAAGACCAGTTCGAACATCAAGTGTCTCCGAAGGAAAAGTCATAACCTTTGATGAGGATGATCGTGTTGATATCCAGGATCCTCATCACGATGGTTTAGTTATTACTCTTTTCATTTCTAACCATTTTGTCCGCAGGATCCTTATAGACGGAGGAAGCTCAGTGAACATTATCCAGCTTGATGTTCTGAAGAAGATGGGAATTCCTGAATCAGATATCATACCAAGATCCTCCGTGCTTGTAGGATTTAGTGGCGAAACTAAGAATACCCTGGGGGACATTAAACTCCCAATATACATTGAAGGCCTACACTCTTATCAAAAAATTTGTGTTATTGACTGTTTATCTTGTTGTAATGTTATCCTTGGCAGGCCTTGGATACACGATATGAAAGCAGTCCCATCTACCTACCATCAATGTGTGAAGCTCCCTAGTCCTTGGGGAATAGTGAAGATTGATAGTGATCAGCAGGAGGCTAAGAATTGCCACACTTCATCGATGAAACCAGCCTCGAAGTCAAGGGAGCAATAGCAATCAAGGTATCCTCCAAGGGATGTCTTGGAGGCAAGAGAGCAGGATGTGGTACAAATCCTCATGGATCCCGATGATCCTGAATCCAAAATCTATATCGGATCAGGGATCCTTGGCGAAATGAAAGAAGACCTCATATCCTTCCTCAAAAGGAGAAAGACTACCCTTGCATGGAAACACGAAGACATGACTGGTATATCCAAAGATGTAATCACTCACAAACTCGGCATTGACAGGTCCTTCAAACCAATCCATCAAAGGAGAAGAAAGTTTGCACCGGAAAGGAACGCCATTATCCAAGAAGAGGTAGAGAAATTGCTCCGGGCAGGTATGATTAGAGAGGTCAAGTATCCAAGATGGTTGGCCAATGTGGTTGTTGTTCAAAAGAAAAACGGAAAGTGGAGGGTATGTGTCGATTTTACCGATTTAAATAAGGCATGTCCCAAGGATCCTTTCCCATTACCCCACATTGACTCCATGGTGGATGCAACTGCGGGTCATGAACTGTTAACTTTTATGGATGCTTCATCTGGATTCCAACAAATCCAAATGGAACCATCCGACCAAGAGGATACAGTCTTCATGACTCCAACTGGTATATACTGCTATATTGCTATGACGTTCGGACTAAGAAATGCAGGTGCAACATATCAAAGGCTGGTGAATATGATGTTCAAGGACCAGATTGGACAAACTATGAAGGTTTACATAGATGATATGGTGGTAAAATCCTAAGAGACATGGAGGAAGCATTCAATATCCTTGATAAATATAACATGAAACTTAATCCTTCAAAATGTCACTTTGGTGTTAAAGCAGGTAAATTCTTAGGATATATGGTGACAAAGAGAGGCATTGAAGCTAGCCCAGAACAAATCAAAGCAATAGTGAACATCAAATCTCCGGCCAATGCTAAGGATGTTCAAAGACTAACAGGCAGGATAGCAGCTTTGAACATATTCATATCCAAATCCTCAGAGAAGTGCAAAGAATTCTATGATATCCTAAGGAAGAACAAGAAATTTGAGTGGACTGAGAAGCATGAAAATGCTTTAAGAGCTCTCAAAGATTACCTATCCTCAGCCCCGGCTTTGATGAAACCAGAAAAAGGCGATGTGCTATCCTTGTACCTTGCAGTATCCTCAAAAGCAGTAAGTGCGGTCCTTGTTAAGGATCATGAAGGTACACAACATCCTGTCTATTATGTAAGTAAAAGTTTACTTGATGCCGAATCCAGGTATTCACACCTTGAAAAGCTTATTCTTGCATTAATTATGGCATCTACTAAGTTAAGACATTATTTTGAAACTCATGTTATCATTGTTGAAACTAATTTTCCAATTAAGAATGTCCTCAGGAAACCAGAGATGTCAGGAAGGATGGCTAAGTGGGCAGTGAAGCTAAGTGCATATGATATAAGATATATGCCTAGGACAGCCATCAAATCCCAAGCATTAGCTGACTTTGTGGCTGATTTCAGTAGTGATTTACAAAAAGAAGCTGAGTTAGAAGTCCAGCAGCTAGAAGAGACCAAGGATCCTTGGATACTCTATACTGATTGATCCTCAAATGTCAAAGGCACAGGGCTTGGAATACTACTAAAATCGCCACAGGGGGACATAATACCCCACTCTATAGCCTGTGAGTTCCAAACCACTAACAATGAGGCTGAATATGAAGCCTTAATTGCTGGTTTGCAAATTGCAAAGCATATGGGGGTCAGGTATCTTGAGGTACATGTAGATTCATTGTTAATCACAAATCACTTTAATGGATCCTACGCTGTTAAAGGTGAAAAGCTAACCAAATATTTAGAGATAGTCAAAAGTTTGGCACTCTCTTTTGTTTCCTTTAGTTTGACGCAGGTACCAAGGGAAGAAAATACAGAGGCTGATGCATTGGCTAATTTAGGATCATCCTTGAAGATCCCGGAGGATATCCAGATCCCTATTATCCATATCCTGACCCCGGCTATCGAGGATCACGAGGCTATGGAGATAGGAAATGATTCTGCAATTATCCCTTGTGAGGATACTCAATCCCATTCAGGATCAGGATCATGGATCTCACCAATTATGAGATACTTACAACATGGAGAGATTCCTACAGGAGAAAACCCTAGGGCTTTCAAATCTAAGGTATCTCAATTCACAATTTTAAATAATATGTTGTATAGACGATCTCTTGCAGGACCATACTTGAGATGCATTGAGGATCCTGAAATCCAAGAAGTCTTAAAAGACTTCCATGAAGGAGATTGTGGAAACCACACTGGGGGCAGGACATTATTCTCAAGGATCCTGAGGACAGGATACTACTGGCCAACCATGAAGAGAGATGCTGTGGAGTATGCTAAAAGATGCGATCCTTGTCAGAGACACAGCAATATCCTTCATCAACCAGCTGAATTATTGCATCCTATATCCTCCTCTTGGCCATTTATGAGATGGGGTATGGATATAGTTGGTAAGCTCCCTAAGGCACCTGGTGGAAAAGTATTCATGCTTGCTATGACTGATTACTTCTCCAAGTGGATAGAGGCTGAAGCTTTTGCCCAAGTCAGAGAAAAGGAAGTTATATCCTTCATTAAAAGAAATATTATAACTAGATTTGGAATTCCTTCTGAGATTATATGTGATAATGGTTCCCAATTTATTGGGGGCAGAACCACTAACTTTTGTGACAGCTGGGGGATTAAGATGATAACATCAACACCAGTCCACCCACAAGCTAATGGTCAAGCAGAATCATCCAACAAGATCATCATCAACAATTTGAAGAAGAAGCTTGGATCCAAGAAAGGGAAATGGGCAGAAGAACTACCCTATGTGCTTTGGGCTGATAGGACAACCCCTAAGAATGCTACTGTTCAAACGCCATTCTCTTTGGTATTTGGGGCAGAATCAGTGATCCCAACAGAAATGGTGGTTCCAACTGCAAGAACAAGTACCCGTGATCCTGAGGAGAATGATGAGAACTTGGCTCAAGACCTGGATACTATTGAAGAAATCAGGGATATGGCTAGGATAAGGATGGCCAGTTATCAGCAAAGAATGGCTGGTGCTTACAACAAACATGTCAGGATCAGGAGGTTTCAAGTTGGAGATATGGTATTAAGGAAGCATTTCAGAATACCACTAATCCTGCTGATGGAAAATTGGCTCCAAAATGGGAAGGCCCTTATCTGATTGAAGCTGAAGCAGGAAAGGGGGCATATAGATTGCTAACCATGGAAGGTGATTTGCTACCAAGAGCTTGGAATGCTGTCCACTTGAAGAAATATTTCATGTGAGCAGGATCCTCATGGCACAGATGATCCTACCGATAGGGATATCCTTAAAGGATCCTCAAAGTATCGGTGATCCTTACTTAGGTAATATCCTAAACTTGAACTATTTCATTTTTTTATTTTCTCATATAAGGATAAGGATTATGTATCCTTTATCCATCTCTCACGTGAGTTTAAGTTTTGAAAGTTCAGGTATCCTTAGCATAACATTGGTTATCCGCAGAAGCAATCCGTTCCTTGGGTTTAACCCCAGTCATTTGGGCTTGACCCCAGTTCCGCCTGTAGCGCATGATGATCCTGATATAGTTCAAGGCAGTGGGACCAGTACTCGTTTTAGGGGCTGATAATTCCATTGTACTGGCTATGCCTAGGATCCTACGTATAATGGTAGACGTACCATACATCCGTTCCTAAGGTTTCTAACGTTTTCACGTTAGCTAAGGTTTCTAACGTTTTCACGTTAGCTAAGGTTTTGGCATGTTCATGTCACTAAGTTTGGATAGTCGCCAGTTAGGGCCATACTCCAGTTTACATACGATCCTTGGGCTTGTCCCCAGTTATCCTTGGGCTTGTCCCCAGTTATCCTTGGGCTTGTCCCCAGTTGCTAACTCTTATCTTATATTGGCTTAGTCCCAAGTTATGATCTATTTCAGGTCCTTGAAGATAAGCAACTAGGGATCCTTGATCCTTACTTCTTTCTAAGGTTTATCTTACAGTTATCCTTATTATGGTTAGGATCCTAACTTGGATCCTCAGGTATGATCCTTAACTATTTTTTATTCTATTCATTATTTATTTGAATAACCCTTAAAGTTTGACAACTAGACTTGTGATCCTTAGAACATATTGCTTTTTGAGATTCTTTAACTAAAGGATATCTGATCATGGATCATATCCTAAACATTTTCAATCTGACTTATTCAAAATTCTTTATTCAATGAATATGCATCAAAACAAAGGAAAATCAAAGAAACACAAGGATAACAGCATAAGATAAGCGACAAAAGGTTAAGATTTTATTAACAAAAGACTAACCCTTAAAAGGTTGTCAAAATTACCTACCCGAGCATCTACCAGCAAAACGTGGCCCGTCCGCTGGGGTAGGTAAAGGGTGTCCATGATAATAAGTTCGAAAGCAGTGCAGGAATATAAAGGCGGCAGGATCACAATGGCTTCATCCCCAAAACAGAGGATCCCTCCACCAAATGCAATCCTGCCTATTGTCCAAAGGATCATACATGATCCTTAATCCTAAAACCTATTGTTCAAGTACAAACCATTAAATTGTTCAACATCACAACCACAAAAATTTACTACCAAATTTAAAAATTGGGCTCCGGCTGCGTCTAAGAATGTCCATCATCGCCCAATCATGCAGCCTAAACCTTCGCTACATTATCACCTCCAGCTCCACTTGTTTCACCACCTTCACCTTTGCCTCCAGCTTCAATTGTTAGGATCTCTTCAACCTCCTCAGCCTCTTCATCGTCCAGTTCAACCAGCCTTGCCTTCCAGCCTTCAACATCCCAGGTGCTCTTGTCAAAAGCAGGATCCTGAGCTTCCAAGGCCATTTGCAGCTTGGTCTTGTACATTGTTATGGCGGCAGAGACTTTGGCGTCTTTGGTGATCTCACGTTTCTCATAGTCAACATTGATCAGCACCTTGGCCGTCTCCTGTTTGGCATCCCGGACTTCCTTCTGAAGATCAGCAATTGCAAGGTCTTTAAGCACTGCGACCTGCTGGAGGTCGGCAATTTTCTTATCCTGATCCTCAACGTGGCCAACATAATCCTCGATCTCAGAGAATTTCTGCAAAAAGGATAATGGATAAGGTCAGGATTAAGTGATCCTCAAATCAGCAGGATATATCAGCAGGATATGTCAACAGGATATACGAGCAGAGACAGTGATCCTTACCTCATTAAAGTACTCGAGGAATTGGTGGCGGATCAGAGGCAGACCCTGCAGATCCTCAGCTTCAGAGGCTTTTCTCTTCTTGATTGCCTTTCCTTTGAGGGGTGCCTTGGGGACCGAAGCTGTCGGACTGGTAGGAGCTTTTCTCTTGGAGGATCTGACAGTGGTGAGATCAGCAACATTGAACTTGGAAGCAGACTTGGTGGATTTTCCAGCACCTACACAACCAAAACAAGATAAGTATCTTTTCTTAATTTACATTTCACTATTTATTTAAATTTTAAACAAGGATACTTACTTGACATTGTGACAGAGCCTGAGGATACCTCCAGTGAATCTTGGGTTGTTGTCTTGAAAGTTCTTGTTTCAGAATCAAGTTTCTTGAAAGCAAGGAGCCTTTCCTTAGCAGCAGGGGACAATCTGAGGCGTGAGACGGTGATAGCTGCATAACAAGAAAGCAAAAATATAAGTGATCCTTACATCAAAAGAAAGTTTCTGGTGATCCTTCTCAGGATCCTCCACCCTACCATGGGTAGCCCATTTCTTGGGTAGATCCTTTCCATCCTCAATAGAATCTCTCTTGATAAAAAAGAAACGCCGCTTCCAATTAGCATCGTTCTTGGTGGCTTTGAAGATCGGATGTTCCTCACCGGGTTTACGTTTAAACAAATAGCGATGAGAACCAAAGGTAGTAAGATCATACAGCTCTCCCAGCTCTGACATTCCTAGGTCTATACCTTCCTGCTCAATGATCCTTTCAAGGGTGTACAGAACCCTCCAAATCATCGGCATGGCTTGAATATAAGAGATGCCGGTTAGGGAAAAGAAAGATTGGGTGAAGGTTGGAAAAGGATATGTATAGCCTATGGTGAACGGAGTGACGGGGAAAGCAACCCACTTGTCGGAGATATGATCGCTCAGGGCATTGGGGTCAAAAGGCCTAAATTCGGTGTTCGCCGGGAAGCAGTGGCGGATCCTATCGATCTGAGCATCATTGAAATAGCAGCGTTCTTTAATGGAGTCTTCAATGATCCCCTGGCTTTTTGGAGGGCTGTTCTTTGGGTGATCCTTGGCTGGGGAATTTCGGAGCAACATCTTTGATGGAAAGAGACGAAAACAGAGCAAGAGAGGGAAGAAGATAGAGAGAGAGAGTATCTGATCGTCTTCGGAATGCAGTTATAAAGGGAGTCTCTCTGAAAATTTAAATGCATTTGATCCTATCTCTATCTCCTATTTATAATCATGATCGTGCAGGGTTGTCACTTCTGTGACGTCACGATTGCAACGGATAGTTCAACAATAACGGCTATAATTACGATAGTTAGTTGCAGATAAGATCAAGAAAACATAACTCGCTCATTTTACATATCACTCCTTATATTTTGGGGGCAATTGTTAGGGGAGGATTTTCTAACAATTAGTGATCCTTACACATTATCCTAATTAATGATCCTTTCTTCTGTGACAGATGGTGATCCTCAGAAGAGCTTCAGGATCAGGATCATGGATCACTTTAAGGATCCTCGTACTGACGATTGTTTGTTTGTGTTTTGTATTACTTCGCAGGAGTTACGAGCTTGACTTGGTCTTGGCAACGTTACTATGGAATATTCCACGGGTATATCGCACACGTTTGACTGGAAATGGACGTTGTGGAGAACGTGGGAGCTTGGCACAAAAGTCGGATAGTTAGTTATTGTAGTTAACTTCTATTTTAAAAGGGGTAACGAGCTAGAATTAGAACACTTAGTCATTTCTCAGCTACACACTCTCATATACTCGCACACTTGAAGCTCTCGACGAACATTCATTCATTTTCACTCACTTTTTACACATTTCACGATAGTGATCCTTGTACCTAGCTCGTTACTATCCAAAGTTGTAAACGTTTATTGATTTATTTGAGCATGGTGTTCGGTAGTTTCCATCACCCGGGGTTTTTTGTGCCGGAGATCAACTCTTGATCAAGGGCTTTTTCCCCGTATAAATCCTTGTGTCATTTATGCAATTTACATTAAAGTGATCATTGTCATAGTTCTATATTTCAAGCATCATACCCCGTAACAGAGAGTTTGGTTGCAATATTCTCATCAGATTTTTTGACCAAAACAGTATGTACAGGATATCTTACAGGATCCTTACCAGACATGTTTGCGCTTGAAAGAGGGCTTGGAGTTGGTGGAGATGGGTTAAAGCTTCTCTCTGCCTCTGAAAGCAGTCTGATGGCGTCTATTCTTTTTTGAGAATCAGCAAGGGGAGGTGCAATCTTCCTGAAATCAGCTGCATACAAAACAGAGAAAATAAAATTGGTCAGTTCAGGATATAAAGCAGGATAAGAGGCAGGATCATCTTTAAACCCTAAATCCTACCCTTCTTCAACCATCTCATCGGATAATCCGTTCCACCAGGGATTGAGTCCCTTTTTACAAAGAAAAACTTGGATTGCCAACCATCCTCGTTCCTGGTGGCACAGAGTTTCAATGGGTCACCGGAAGTAGAGTAAAATAGAAATCTGCATGATCCGTGGCATCTAAGTTTGTAAGCTAGGGGCAGGTCATGGACAGAAAGATCAGGAATGTGGTTTCTCTTGATTTGGTCAAGAACAGACAAAACACGCCAGAATATTGGCATGGTTTGGCTGAAAGAGATTTTGGTGATATTAAAGAATTCGGTGATGAAATCCGGAAAGGGGAATTATATCCCTAGGGTAAAAGGCAAAGCACTGAAGCATATCCACTCACTGGAAACCATATCTGACCGGATTTCCCGGTCAAAGGGTCTAAATACGGTTCCTACCGGGAAGATGCCGGAGGATTT
>JARYGA010005122.1:0-109309 GCA_030545235.1 Helianthus tuberosus | reverse complement strand
TTTGTTAAAATTTCAAGACCTAAATCTTTACCAAAAATTCGTAAAAACTTATTTACTAAGCTGCAATCAGATTCGTCACTTCTGACTGCAGCATACGAAAAAATTCATTTAAAATTCCTCGTTTATCCGATTGACGAAATTCCAGTTGGAGATTTTTGGAATTACCTGAAGCTACCTACAGTAAAAATTTGAGATCATAAATCAATTCTTAAATTGAGTTATGACATTCGTAATGGGCTGAAAATTCTGCCGAAAAACGCAGCCTGAACCTTCGATACCGAAAAATTCATAAAACCTTCAATTTTCGTTGAAAAAATGCAATTCTAGTGGGGTTTTAAAGATATTTCCTGGAATTACATTTTAGACTCAAGAAACACATGTTTTTGTCAGGTTTTGTCCACGTTACAGCCAATACAATTCGGCAGTAAATTCTGATCAGAAGCTGTTTGAATTCAGCTTTCAATTAAAGCATGTTCATGACATCATAACACTATTTTTAGCAATCAAAACCCTAAAAAAATCACATACATGAATTTAGCATCAACAAATCTGAATTTACTTCATAGAACTCGAATTACACTAGAATAACTATCAAAATCCTAGTGTTTAACATGTTCCACAAAAACCCACTAATCACATTCAATGGTGTTCATAGAATTTACTAGAATTAAGCTTGATTTCAACATATACTTGTCTAGGATTTACTCCTAGACACTATATTATTCCTATTCTATCCATATAACAAACATGTAACCATAAATTTCGAATTCTCTAAATTTACTCAGAAATTCAACTAGAGATTTCCCATAGAATTCACTTACCTTATGACTCCTTTTTCAGTGGAGATCACTATTTTGTGCTCGGATTTTGATTTGGAACTGAATTTGATCTTAAATTTGGGGATTGGTGTGGGTTATTTTGATTTTAATCATTCAAGTTTCTAACTTTACAACTTAGGCCCCTTAATTTTTGTTTTATTTATAATTTAGGGGTTTCCATCCATGGTTTATAAAAGGCTTACTAGTCCATGCTTCTTTATTGTTTTTAAACTAATAATTAACTAGGTTAATTACCCCTAGTTAACTTAGTGAGTCCCGAGAGTTCTAACCCGTTTATTTTAAGTTCCGTCAACTCGGCCCTTTTATCCATTTTATTTCTCGAAAGTTCTTATCCGCTTTTTAATTAATATTAGGATTATTTATTTAAATCCTAATATTTACGGGTTACTTTACCACTAACGGTACTTTACCCATCTATTAGTATTAACGGGGTTTGATTACCAAACCCGTTTTCGGGGTGTTACAAGTCTACCCCCCTTAAAGAGGTTTCGTCCCCGAAACCTTTCTCACGTACTTTATTAGATTAGATCATCTGAACCTTAGTTTTTGGTGATCACTTGAGCATTACTCGCATATAATAATCTTACCAAAAAGTATGGTAATGTGTTTTTAGTTTTAAGGTATATGCGCCTTTCACGTGTAAGGCCTCGTAGGCCATTACCTTCAGCTTGTATTTCTTATTCTGGTCACTTATTTGACCGAGTGGTCATCTGATTACTCGGTCGTATTTATTATTCAGCATTTTTACTTCTTGCTAATTTTATATTGACAAGCGCCTTGCGTAAGTCGTAACACTATTTCGACTTCGAAGGGTTTTTACCGGCTAGACTGATTTGTCGCCATCATTTTATACTCCGTTACTCGGGTATATCATATTGTCATCCCGGCCTTTTGCGTGTTTCTGATTTCATATCTCGTAACTCACGTTACAACGTGGTTAAATTCTATGTCACTTTTAGTGACCGTAATCACATCACATCTTGTTTTAAGTTTATGTCGACTTTCCATTGTCGAAAATCTTTCTTTCAAATGTATCGTTTCACACCTATCGGTGTTAAAACCTATATCCTTTAATATTAACTATTTCCGAGTTCGTCTCATAGTATTCATATTTGTTAAAACGTTGTTTCTTACAAAAACTGAATTTTAGTTTAACGTTTTTCTCTTTAGCTTATCTCAATTTACTCACATCAAGGAAATTGGCAACCAATAATTTATTTCTTTCAGTTCTCGTTTTACATGGGGAATCGTAACAAGTTCCCTCGCTTTACGCTATTAACCCGTAGGTTCTTTCACATAGCCTCACAGGCTTTTTCCTTAGATTTCCACCTTCTAAGGTTAAACCCCTTCAGTTCGTTTCTTTCAATTCGTGACCCGAGGGTCTTTTGGGTCCCGTAGACCTTATCACTACGTTTAATCCCGTAGGTTATGATGATCCCATAGATCATCTTTTATTCACGTCTATATTCAAATGTATATTTATACATATATAGCTTCAAGGCATCCCTTTTTATGCTTGGAATCATTTATTTTTGCTTTTGAACTTTAGTTGACTTTGACCGTAGTCTAAGGTTTCATTTGTTTACTTTCAGACTAATCTTCCAACTTGATGACTCCTTACGTCATTTACTCGTCAGTTTGTCCTACTCTTACCATTATCTGGTTCTTACCTGTAACTCTTTACAACTCGTTACCTGGGTTCTTTATCTTAATGTTTTTAACATTCTTGTTTCGCTAGTTTGCGTTTTTCCTATCTACATTCCTTACGACCCATCACATAGGTTCATTAATATTTTGAGCTTCTATTATTCGGTTTACGCCTATTTGTACTACCAATTTCTTATACTTTATTTGTCTCGTTTGACTTATTCGCGTGAGGTTTTATCACTTATGAACGTCAAACTTCGTTCTTTATTCGACCCGTTCACTCTAAAATAGTTGAACATAGTTATCAAAATTTCTGTTTGCAAATTCTCACCGTCTTTTAGTCATGACTCATATTCCGAGTCTTTTGACTTTCTTTTTCGCGTTCCCGTCTCTCGGTTTACGCATTCACCCACAATCCTACCCGTCTATCGGGTATCTTTACCAAAGTCATCGTCAAGTAACCATTCTTATATGGTTTTAGACATCATCTTAATTTATTTGATTGTCTTAGCGAATTCCATTACTTTTATTTAGTCAAGTCTTTTATTCTTTTATTCTACCCCTTTGACTTGTCTGTGTGAATTTCATCACTTATGCGTTAGCATCCACATTAGTTGGTTTGTATTTTCATTTACTTTAATCTTTGTCCCTTCTTTCGGGCTCGTTATTCTAACGTAATATGCTCCCTGTCATCCGAATTGCGTTTATGTTTACTATCAAACATCTTACTTGTTTGACTCATTTGGGTACCATTTAAGTTAGTCCCATTCACCCCGTCCTTACTACATCGGACGTAAATGTGTCCGCTACAAGAAGTTCATGGTATCATATGCCGCTACTTACTTGGCCAGACTAAGCGATCAACACATGATACACATGACATTTTTGTAGTTTTCACATCACACCCCATGTAAGTAACGCCCCTATTTATTTCATATCTCTGACTTCATTTAGTAAAACTCTATGTAATTGCAAAACAACAACCATTAGTTTTACTGGTTTTACTTTTGTACATATAAAATGTTTTCTTTTATATTGAACTATTATATAATCACATTCGTTAATGTGATCGCTACTTTTCTCAATAGCATTATATTGAGAGTTTTCCACTTTGATAATTACCCCCGTCCAAGTTTCCATATGAACTAATCCTATTATTTCTTTGTTATTCATCATCGTGAAAAACACATGTTTCTATTAAACTTCTCTTGGAAACATCATCCTGAATAGACATCCTATTCAGGTTTTATTAGATATATGCAACCGTCTTTCCCTACGTGTTTGTTGCATATTACTACTTATGCGATTAAATTTAAAAGCGTGCACCTGGTAATGCTTGCCCTTACGGGCTTCTCTTGCCGTTATCTTTGTTCGCGATCGTCACGCGATTTAGGTCCTTAATGAGTATGCTCTGCTTGTCATACTTCGGACCGTTCCACCATCATATCCACAATTCGCTCAACTCTCGTCATCTTCAGATGCGAGTGTCCTTCAACTAAACGTTTACAAAAGTTAGTAATTCTGACATCAATAAACGGCTGTATTGTAATACAAGGCTTTTTACTGTACGTGTCAACGCAAGTGATTTCGTTAACTATACCTATCGGTTTCATTGGGGTAACGTGTATTACACAATAACCCTATGTGTTGTTCACAACACTTTAATCATACTAAACCATTAACATACTTGTACTTACCGAATTTGCGATCAAGCCTCGAACCGAACACACTTTACTCTTTAACCATGAGCTCTGATTACCAACTTGTAAAACCCTTGCTATTAGTTAACGACATTCGTATAATTTAGGAAAATTAAACATGTGATTATGAGCACGTATACATTACAAAATACGAGTTTATTTAAAACCTTTTACAATTTAAGAAAAACATTCGACAGTTGTTCAAAACGACGACGTAACAAAGTGCGGAACCTTATAACTTGATCGTGCTCGGTTCTTCATTGAGCTTGATCTTCATCCGGGTACTCTTGATATACACCTATGATCAAAACCAACTCAAAAGTTAGTTTTGATAGTTTAGAAACAAGTATAAGCAAGTTTCAACATCAAATAAACGAAACAAATAAAATTTTAGATTTGTGCCCCTCGCGCCACGCGAGGGGCTTTGCTTTTCTTTTCGCGTTCCGTGACGGCACCGGTGTGTCGCGCCAGTGTCGTATTCCCCTGCGCGTGCCGCAGGGGAGAACATTTTCCAGCACGACTGTGTCTGTTCCTGCAATTCCTGCCCAGCTCAATTATTCAACAAAATCAAACTTTAAACAGCCATAACTTTTTATCTACTAGTCCGTTTTAGGCGATTCTTTTTCCTATGCGTTTGAAATTTAATTCTCCATCTTATCTTATGGAGGTAAAACTTGATATTCAACCTGTTCAAAAATTCAGATTTCAGGCTCTCGGCTTGAAATCCCTTTTTAATACTTTTGACCCGTTTGAGGGATTTACCATTTTACTTTAAATTTCACTCTCCTTTCACCCATCATTTTACTACATTAAGGTATCTACCTTTATTTCGTAATCTTAATACCAATTCCTAAACAACCCATATGGGTCGTTTGCCCAATCTACCCATCAAGGGCTTTTTGGTCAATTTTAGTCCTTCATTTTACGACGAAAGACTTTCGCTAATATTTGACCAAAATATCATTTTAACTATAATTCTAAAAATGCGTACCTGGCTCGGTTCATAGGATTGACTCGTTTAAATACCTTTCGGTATTAATTTCTACTTAATAGCAACGCGTACCATGTGCTAATTCCTGTGATCACTAAACTCAACAAGCGATCATCAGACATTATTATCAAATGGTGTTAACAACACCATTTAACCCGTTTAGTCGAAATGACAAATTATCATTATGAGATGGTATTTAATTACTGTTTCATCCTTTAACCTATTCCGGTATTTTCAAGATTATGTCTCATTTGAAAAATCATTTTTCTTATTTTATTTAACCCGTTATGACTTTCGCCATGTGGCGTCCCTTCGAAGCCCTTTATTTACGCGTTAATCCATACCCGGATTACTACTTTACTATTTTACCCACCACGGTTTACACCCAAACATAGTGTTTCAATAATTTATATTTGTTCATCATTTCACATCTAGTTTTCCTTATTTACCTTTTTTTACCATAACCTATGGTTTTTGTCATTCTCACTTGTTCCGACCCGCATTGTATCATGCCGGAACATCTCATTTCATTTACATACTACTATTCATATATTCCATACTCACTATAAGCATTTTGTAAATAATAGGTGGGGCGTAAGCTTTACTTACCTTGAATTCCGATTATGCTTTTCCACGCGTATTAGTTCCGTTTGACCCGTTTCTACCCAAGCTTCCACTTAGCTTTTCGAGTGTCAATCTACCTTTTATCATTCGCAAGGTGATTAGATTAGTCATTATTATCAAGACTATCACACCTTACGGACTTTATATCAAAATCACCAATTGATTTCATTATTGGTCAGTTTGACTTTTTAAAGTCAAACAACCTATAACACGATCAATTACACAATTAAGTTCAACAATTCATTTAAGCAATTTGTCAAATATCCGATAGGCATTATTCTTACACTACCGTTTTAACTAGTTTTCTCATCAAATTCATTATACTTCTAATTTCTTTAACTAGTTCAAACAATTATCATGACTAGTTTCTTTATTCACTTTCGAAAGAACCAAGGGTTCCCTTTTATAAGCGAGACCACCGTTTCATCATACTATTTAGCATTCCTCCGAATACCTATTATAATCAAGTTTCATAACTAGTTGTTTAGCTAAGCTTTAACATTAATTAGGCAAGTTCATATCACTAAAAATATGCTGTTTTTGGTGACCTGTTTAACTTGTTTACAAGTTTTCAAAAATTATGATTGTTTTATGTGACGTACCTCTCGGAGTGTTAGGCCTTGTGTTAAAATTTCAAGACCTAACACTTTACCAAAAATTCGTAAAAATTAATTTACTAAGCTGCAATAAGATTCGTCACTTCTGACTGTATCTTATGAAAAAATTTATTTAAAATTCCTCGTTTATCCGATTGACCAAATTCCAGTTGGAGATTTTTGGAATTACCTGAAGCTACCTATAGTAAAAATTTGAGATCATAAATCAATTCTTAAATTGAGTTATGACATTCGTAATGGGCTGCAATTTCTGCCAGAAAACGCAGCCTGAACCTTCGATACCGAAAAATTCAGAAAACATTCAATTTTCATCAAAAAAATGCAATTCCAGTGGGGTTTTAAAGATATTTCCTGGAATTACATTTTAGACTCAAGAAACACATGTTTTTGTCAAGTTTTGTCCACGTTACAGGCAATACAAGTCGGCTGTAAATTCTGATTAGAAGTTGTTTGAATTCAGCTTTCAATTAAAGCATGTTCATGACATCATAACACTATTTTTAGCAATCAAAACCCTAAAAACATCACATACATGAATTTAGCATCAACAAATCTGAATTTATTTCATGGAACTTGAATTACACTAGAATAACTATCAAAATCCTAGTGTTTAACATGTTCCACAAAAACCCACTAATCACATTCAATGGTGTTCATAGAATTTACTAGAATTAAGCATGATTTCAACATATACTTGTCTAGGGTTTACTCCTAGACACTATATTGTTCCTATTCTATCCATATAACAAACATGTAACCATAAATTTCGAATTCTCTAAGTTTACTCAGAATTCAACTAGAGATTTCCCATAGAATTCACATACCTTATGACTCCTTTTTCAGTGGAGATCACTATTTCGTGCTCGGATTTTGATTTGGAACTGAATTTGATCTTCAATTTGGGGAAATTTACATGAACTAGGGTTTGGTGGGGAGCTTGATGTCGCCCCTGTGTTCCTGTACGACCAGACACACCAAAGTTGGTGTTTGGTGTGTGTTATTTTGTTTTTAATCATTCAAGTTTCTAACTTTACAACTTAGGCCCCTCAATTTTTATTTTATTTATAATTTAGAGGTTTCCATCCATGGTTTATAAAAGGCTTACTAGTCCTTGCTTCTTTATTGTTTTTAAACTAATAATTAACTAGGTTAATTACCTCTAGTTAACTTAGTGAGTCCCGGGAGTTCTAACCCATTTATTTTAAGTTCCGTCAACTCGACCCTTTTATCCATTTTATTTCTCGAAAGTTCTTATCCGCTTTTTAATTAATATTAGGATTATTTATTTAAATCCTAATATTTACCGAGTTACTTTACCACTAACGGTACTTTACCCGTCTTTTAGTATTAACGGGGTTTGATTACCAAACCCGTTTTCAGGGTGTTACATTTAGGTTTTCAGAAAAGAGAAGAAAGAAGGAGAGAGATTTACCTAGATGATGAAAGTGGTGGAGGATTTATGATAATTGATCTCTGGATTTTAAAAGGATGGAGGTTATCTATTCCCTATAAGTCGCCATGTTGGTTCATAGCCTGAGCGAGTCCCATCGTCTGACATAATGGCTAAATTTGAATTTAAATGAATATGCCAACTGTGACCCACATTCACAACCGCGATATTGGGGGAAATTGTTAGGGCTGATTTTTAATCCTTATGGATCAGTGATCCTTCTGTGTATCCAGGATATGTGATCCTTAAAATATGCAGCGGGTACTGGAAGGATCAAGGATCCTTAGTTCATGTAACAGTTTCTAATAATTGTCTTTGATATGTTGTTATAATTTTATGCAGGTGATGAGGTGGACTTGGTCAAGCTGGAATATTATGGAATATGCTTTGGATTAAACACGTGCAAAAGAGGAAATAACCGTTGTGGGCGATCGTGGGAGCTCCCTGAATTATCGTATAGTTAGTTGTTTGATATTTCTAAATATAATTAGGGGATAATGAAGCTCAATTAGAACACACAACACTTACACACTCTCTCGCAACATTCAAACTGCTCTCAACACTCACACTAGAATTCCATTGTATCGAGCTCATTATTTTCCAAAGTTGTGTTGAATTCTTAGTTATTTGTTCAATATAGTTGATGATCGGTAGTTTCCATCACCCGAGGTTTTTTGTGCCGGAGATCTCATAAGGATCAATGGATTTTTACTCGTACAAATCTCGGTGTTCATTGTCATTTTCACGTTACAATTGTTTACATTATTGTTCAAACATATAAGCACTCTACCTCACAAACAAACTTTGGTTAGATTATCCTTAAATTGGTTTTTTAACAAAACAATTATTATGTACAGTTCATTTCATTCATAGGGAAATAAGATAAAGGTTCCTTCCCATAAAATAATCAAATATATAAATAATAATAACTATGACAACTTACATATATAGTATTATTATTTATACATACATTGCATACATAAAAGTTAAAAATCATGAGAGGTTATGTAGAATTAAGTGTGCACCAAACTGAGGTGGAACAGTGACCACTGGAAATGGAGAATGTTTATAAGACGGCGAAAGCTCAAACGAGAAGTATTGCAAAACCATTGCGATTGCGGTTTTCGCTTCTGCCATCGCAAGGTTTTGTCCAATGCAAACACGAGGACCACTAGAAAACGGGATGAAAGGGCTCGAGCCTTTGTCCTTTGTTGCATTAACAATCCCATTAGCAAATATTTCAGGTTTAAACTCGTGTACATCGTCCCCCCATATCTCATGGTCGTGATGAACATGCATCATGGCTAAAGCTAATTGCACACCCGATGGTATTGTCATGTTTCCAAGCTTCGTGTCCTTGTGGGTTGCTCGTGTAATAATGATTACTGGTGAATATAACCTAAGAACCTCGTTTAATATCATTGTCAAAATCTTAAGGTTTTTTAAACATTCAAAATCAAGTTCTTTGTTACCGAAAACCTGAACAATCTCTTCTCGAGCTTGCATTTGCCATTCTTGATGCAAACTCAAACAAACCATCGTCCAGACAATCAAATTCGAAGTTGTTTCAGATCCAGCGACGTAGAATAATTTGCATTCTTCAACCACGTCTTCCATACTCATTCCAACTCCATGTTCTTCAATCTCCTTCTTGTTTGATTCTAGCAAGATCCCTAGTAAGTCCTCATGTTTATCTTCTCCAATCTCCATAGCTCTCTTCCTCTTGTTGATTATTCCCATCAATACAGATCGAAGCTCTTTAACGTTTTCATTAAACTTCTTGTTCGCTTGGGTCGGTATAAACCTAAATTTCAAAACAAAATCATGCAACATGTGTTATTTTATTTAACACATAAAAGGATTACTAGAAAACTGTTGTTACCTTCTTCCGGGAAGATGAAGTATAAAAAGCATTTGGAATATAAGATCGATTTGTTCCTTTTTTTTTTTTTTTTTTTGAGTTTAAATGATTTGTTCCTTTTGGATTCGAAATATCTTCTGCCCTTCTTCATAAGAGCTACCAAAAGCCGTTCGTGAAATCACATCTCCAGCCAAGTTATTGATATATGGCCATACGTCGACTTCTGTAGGACCGGATCCTGCGGTTAGGAGCTCCCATTTGTGGATCATATCACTGCAACTTAATCTGATAGCCGAGAACATGATCTACACACATATCATCCTTGAATTGTTTTATATTTGGACCTCCGAAATAAATTAAGTAGCTGAATTAAAAGGGCCAAACCTTGAGATTTTGAAGATTAAAAGCTGGATTGATGATTTTACGATGCTTGATCCATTTGTCGCCCTCAGTGACAAGAAGTCCGCGGACGATGCTATCTCGAAACGGGTCTGGATGTGGCTTCTGAAACTCATCTGGCCTTAATAATATCTCTTTTATCAACTCTGGATCCCTGATATACATTCTTGGAGTTGGCCCCCACCATATGAAGGATTTTTCACCTGATCAGATGTTTCTTAGTTTGGTCAACCATATTCAAAATGATTTACTTGATCACAATTAAAAAAAACAATTGTTAACTATTTTCACTAGAAAACTACAAGAACCAGTAGATGCATGCATGTGAGAGGCATACAAGATTAGAGGATATAGTGGAGAAAAGTACAAGTACAATTATTTATACAATACTTGCAGTTCTTTAATTCAATTTGTTTATGTACTTAACGAACCTCTTAATATATAAATCATATCAACTTGAGTTTAAACAAATTCCAAAACAACCAGAAAGGTCAACTATAGATTGAATAGAAGTAAAACAATTGTATGTAAGAGAAAGAAGAAGAAATAGATGAATGAATACCATATTTGGAGATGATTTGATGATCAAAGGGTAGAGCATAGGAAGTGATATCATGGGTGATTGGACTGGCCTTTAATTTACCTTCTTTAACAGTTGTTGCAAACTCTATCATGTCACCCATTAGAAGCTTATATGGATTACCTTTATACCCTTCATCTCTCAGCCACTTCTCTAGTTTTTTTGGCTTCAACCATACCCAGTTCAGTAATTTCCATCCCCACCTCAAGATCACAAGTGTAACAATGGCGGTTGCAATTTTACCCATTGTTTCCATCTTTTTCCTCAATAAGAAAGATAGAAAGAGAAAGGATAGTTCATAAGAAGGAACTGTTGATATTTATAACATCCGCATGATGTAGTGCCAGCTAGTATTATAATAATCATTGTGTATCAATCAAGGAAACCCTGGCCAAGATTAATTTTTTTGTAAATACAAAATCATAATTAATTTTAATTTTCAGGTAAAGATTTCATATCCAGGAATAGGGTTTTAATGAACTTTGAGAGTGATCTAACCGAAGCAAGTTGGTTGGTTTGATGCTTTGATCGATATGAAATCCAAAAAGGTTCGATTTAAACTAATGGAGTGTAATGGTTATTTCCAACAAACCAAAAGAACAAACAACGTTAACATAAGGGTAGGGGGCTGGTCACTAGTAATAAAATTTCATCACTCACAATATCCAATCATGTTACGCCATGTCAGCAACCATTTTTCCATCACTCGCAACCTTTTTTTAGTGAGGTGGTCATCACTCACCACCACACCCAACAATTTCCCCCAACCAACAACTCCCCTCACAAAACAAAAAATAACGCCGTGATAAAAATAACGAAAATTTGATTTCGTGGAAGATTAACGCGTTATACAATGACCGGCGGTGGAAGATTAACGCGTTAAACCATCACGCGTTATAGTTTAACGCAGTGCCCCACCTCCTCTAATTAACTCTAAACAAATAATAACAATTATTATTTAAAGGTGCGTTAAATACGGAATCGAACCAATGGGTCGATCATAAAGTAAATCTTCTATACTATATAATAAAAAGAAACTAATAATATGACACATGTCATTCATTGGAGCCATCTATTTTTTAGTTTTTTTTCTCCATCTCCTACTTAAGTATATATAATCAATATTAATTAAAAGATAATTATAAAATTAAATTTAAACAATTCGTATAGAAGATAATATAATATCTTGAGATATTTATGAGATTTCGAAATTATTTATTCTGAAATTAACAAAACACGTACATTAAATATAAATTAATATAATGTAAATGATTTATTTATTTTATTAAACTAAAGTAGTTAATGGCAGAACCTATTTCAAAAATGTTTATAAGGGTTAAAGAAAAACATTAATCAATGTTTATTGGTTCTGTACTTTTATTTTCGTGTTTAACTCTCAACTCAAATACGGTATTCACTATGTTTACGTGACATTTATAAGAACCATCACCGCAATCACCTCATCCATCATATATCGAGTATATCTGTTAGTTTTTTTAAATATATATATTTTTTTATTATATTCATTCAAGTCGTGTAATAAACGTGTAATAAACGAGGTTTTTTTAAAGATATAATATTTTTATTATTTATTATAGAAAATTACATTTATGCAACTCGTATAATATACCGGATTTTTAAAAATTTAATTTTTTATTATGTGATATATAAAATTAGATTTATTCAATCCGTATAATACACAAGGTTTATAAAGATATAACAAGATATAACTTTTTATTGATTGTTATATAAAATTACATGTGCTTAACCCATACAATACATGAGATTCTTAAAAATATAACCTTTTTCATTATTTAATATACAAAATTAAATTTACTCAACCCGTACAATACACGGGGTTTTTAAAGATATAACATTTTATTATTTAATATATAAAATTACATTCATTCAACCCATCTAATAAGTGAGATTTTTAAAGATATATTGTTTTATTATTTGGTTTACAAAATTACATTTATTCAACCCGTGTAAAAAACAAGGTTTGTAACGATATATATTTTTTTATTATTTGCTATATAAAATTACATTTATTCAACTTGTGTATTACACGGGTTTCTAACCTAGTAAAAATATATAAAAAAGGAGAGAAAGTGGTGGAGATGATATGATGATCAAAGGGGAGGGCATATGATGTGATATCATGGGTGACTAGAATTGGCTTTGGATTTACCTTCTTTCATCATTGCTGCAAACTCTATCATGTCACTAATAGTTAGAAGCTTGTGTGAACTACCTTTGTACCCTTCATCTCTCAGCCCTTCTCTAGTTTTTTTGGCTTCAAACATACCCAGTTTAGTAATTTCTATCCCCAACTCACGATCACAACTACAACAAAGACGGTTGCAACTTTACCCATTGTTTCCATCTTTTTTGTCCTCAAGAGAAAGAGAAATAATTATTAATGAGAAGAAATTTTTTGCCTTTATAACATCCAC
The DNA here is from genome assembly GCA_030545235.1 of Helianthus tuberosus. Lineage (NCBI taxonomy): Eukaryota > Viridiplantae > Streptophyta > Magnoliopsida > Asterales > Asteraceae > Helianthus > Helianthus tuberosus. The sequence goes on along the minus strand of JARYGA010005122.1, from coordinate 96,145 downwards.
GTGAGGATGACATATAATGCTAGCTATTCTTATAACAATAATAATAATAATAATAATAATAATAATAATAATAATAATAATAATAATAATAATAATAATAATAATAGGAATTGAATTTTACTAATCTTGACTTTCACCTCGGGATTAATACCATCTTAAGAAATGTTTTGAGACCGTCTCAACTTTGAAAATATTTCTTTAACAATCAAATACTAACTAAAATTTAACTTAATTTGTTTTTTTAAGATGTGGACTGTCACATAAGCAGTCCATGTCATCAAAACTTTGTAACGTAAGCAATTCAGGTCATCAAAACTTTGAATTGTCTGCATATAAGCATTCCACATCATCAGTACGTTGACTTATCAGCCACATTTGCAGTTCACGCCATAAAAAACTATCTTGCTTAACTTTTAGTTAGTATAACATTTTTTTTTGGAAGGTGACTTTCTATGTACTGGACCAGTGGTCACCGGGTTCATGTCTAAGACAATCCCCCATCAGCCCTGCATTTATGGACGCGATGTTCGATCGGGCCCCGGCCGCCGCGTAAGCTGACTTCCGCCCGGAAACCATACTGCCCCCAAACGAGAGACTCGCTGGGGTAACAGCTGAGTAAAACCGGGTTGCCTTCAAGACTGCACCATGCCTCGGTAGGATACGATCTATCATTGGGACGTCCACCCCCTAAGGCCACAAGTAAGAGTCGAACCGGTGACCTCTCAAAGGAGGAGCCGGCCAACTTAACCCCGTGGGAATACCCACTGGGCCACGAGGAAGGGATTCATTTAGTAATAATAATATTACTAACATCACTAAATAAAAATATATTTAAAGTTGACATTAATCCTAACCAGTAAGTCAAAGTTAGAATCTCACAAATATCTATAACTTCATTTAGTAATAACAATATTAATAGTTAATAATAAATGTCATTATTATTATTATTATTATTATTATTATTATTATTATTATTATTATTATTATTATTATTATTATTAATCTTCTCTGACACATGAACATAGCATCATCTATGGATGCTAGTGTTGCATCGGTCTTTTTTGCTTTTTTTCTGCCGTAGTGTAATTTTATGGAAATTTTTTAAATTTCTTTTAGTGTAAAATATTGTATTTTTAAGAACGACCTTTCATGATTAGTATTTTGGGAGTCTGTCTCTCTCTCATCTCTGATTTTTCGTTCAAACTCTACTAATAATTTGTCGGACGTAGAAGAAATAGGGTTGTCTCATAGAAGAGAAGACAAATGATTCTCATAATAATTGTGAGAGGAGAGTCGTTCGTACTTATAATAATAAGAGAGGGGAGAAGCCGAACGTACCGACATGAAGCCGGTGAGTACGCCCATGATTCTAACCTTTGTGATAATCTGTTGAGCAAGAAGATACGGGCAAAGAATTCGCAACTGGGATGAGTCACTATAAAATAGTATATGATATTTAATGAAACATACACCATACACCTCATGCTTCAGCGTCCAGAATTTATTCTTTTAAAAATTTGATCAAATTAATTATTTGAAATGTACATATATTATTATTATTATTATTATTCCCATTTTTTACGTCAAGCGTTATAGTAAAACCGAACAAATTTATAGTTATATTTATATATATATTTTCTATAAAAAAAAAGAAATCACAATGACATGAGAAAAGCTGATGTGTCAGCAGGAGAGGCTGTCCAACAATGTTTTTCTTATGTCATCAACGATGAGGTGGCAACCATAGAAGGAACATAGTGACATCATAATTCAAACCACTGCTCCACTTTAAAATTTCAAAGGTGGCTCACATTCAACTTTTCAAAGGTCTGCCCACATAAGAAAATGGCAAACCACTGCCCTCATTCATAATTTAAAGCACTGATGTTCATTCAAAATTCAAAAAACCTTTGCTCACATTCAAAATTTAAAATTTTGGCTTCAGATTCAAAATTCAAACCTACGTATAAGAAGTTATTTTTGATTTCTCTGAGTTTATCAACTCTCAACTCTCTCTTTCTCTCTCAAACTCAGAGCTTCAATTTTCTCTCATCTCATATCATCACTAAAAATGTCTCATCTTCAAGGTTTAGGGTTTCCAACAACAGGAGTCTGATCGATCTCATATCACCACTAAAAATGTCTCAATCTGGAAAACTAATGCCCAATCTCGACCAAAACAGCACAAAGATACTCAATCTCACCGTTCTTTAGCGGATGGATCCTTACATCGAAGAGATCTTAATCACCGCCACTCGGTATTCATCAGTTCGGGTTTATAATCGCGGTGGAACTCCCTATCTTCAACCACATCAATCCATTCTAGGGTTTATGTTCCAGAGTTGTTTTCTCCATTTCAATATATGTTTTGTTCTGTTTCTAACAGGTACGACTATTAATTCTCTTCACAATGTTTGTAATTTTTTTGTTTTATTGATTTTTATGATTGCATTTGTTTTAGTTTTGTTATTGAAATTGTTAGGGATCTTGAGTTCTGACGCAACAAATCGATTTCTGGTTAGTTGAATGTTTTAGTTCTTTACACATCTTGAGTTCTAATGTGATGAATTGGTTTCTCTTCTTCATCAATTGTTTAATTTTGCTGGCTTATTCTGTTAATTTTATTTTGATTTGTAGATGACAGGAGTTTCTGTCCTAAAGGGTGAATCCAAGCAGGAGTTTCTTTCAGTCCAAAGTTAGGCCTTTGTCCGCACGAACTTTTTCAACTCACTGTAAGTGATACAAAAACCTAATTAATGTTATATTAATGTTATATTTGACGGATTAAAAAGTTGTGGATAATGAAAAGGAATTAGATTGGATTCTAATCTATGTTGTTTCAGGGCACATGGCAGCAATGGGAGTCTGTGAATGTGGAGAAGAAGGGTGGAGGATATATTGATGTTGCATTTCTGTTCACATCGGTCAAGGGTTATTGTGAACTTATATGTTGTAACGCCCTGCGTTTTCATACTTACTATATTTAGAAACCATTGCTTGAAATTCTACTTTTGGAAAACTTGCATTCTCGTAATCATCCTTTCTTCTTAATCAAATGTAAAATACGGAACTTGATTCATAAATGAAACTCGTACTTTGTTAATTACATGTTAAACCTACTTTATACATAATCATACGTTTAATTGTGAAACAATTAGTTGCATATCCGTAACACTTGCAAACGTGTAATAAACCTACTAATACGTAACATACATGCTTCGGGCGATACTTACATACGAGTCTTATACTTAATCTTATTCATTTGATACTTGTGTTACGTTTAGTACATGTTAAGTATGCCTAAATACCCTAAAACGATCATAAAATACGTAATATATAACATCTAGACATGTTGCAAATCATTAAAATCCAAGAAATAAAGATTTTTGTTCCTGACAAAGGCTTACGGACCGTAAGCCTCATCCCTTACGGTCCGTAAGGGGGTCTGGTGGGCAGAAAATTCAAACAGCTCGCGAATTTGCACGGAATCCCAACTCTTTAACCCCACCAATCACCTCCAAACCTCCATTAAACACCTCCAATCAACCCTAACTCCTCCCCTATAAGTACCATGCCTTCTCCAAGGCTTTTTCCACTTTCACAACTCTCTAATCTCTCCAAAATCACTCTCAAGTTCTTGCAAATTAGAAATTCGGGCAGATTCATACATCTTTACAAAAGTGAGCATAACTTGCTCAAAACTCCACCAAATCACTTGATTTTTCTTCCTACTTGCTTGGATAATCATGGGGTTTGATTCCTTGATCTCTCCTTGGAGAAATCAGACCTGGAATTGCCCTAAAAATGTCCACAAACTTTCTGTTGTGTTTTAAGTTCTTTCAAAACTTGTTTAAACTTATCAAACTTGAGTCCAACTCATCTCAAACCTATGTCCTAATGCTTACAACCTATCTTATGGTTGGTTAGGCTTAAAAACAAGGTTGAGACATACAAAATCAGAGGTTAAACCTCAAATAAATTCTTTTTTTGATTAGGGTTTTTAACCCACAAGTCATGTTCAAGCTTCAACTTGATGTAGGAGTGATCATGGAATAACTTGGGTTTTTCCAACATAAAAGTCCCCACATGATTTGATGATTTGTCATAGCTTAGATTGCTTATATTATTGTACTAATCTTAGTTCATGACCCTCCTTGTTTGTTCTTACAACAAGTGTAGTGGTGAACGTATACGAGGTGCCCAAATGGAAGCTTGTTCTTCCTACCTCCTACATGACTTCTATGACACATTTTGAGGTACCTAAATGAAGATGTAATCTTCTACCTCATGCTTGAAATACTTGAACATTTGGACTTAATAATATATACTATATAACCTAAATAATATCTATGTACATTCGAACCTTTGATGTTGAATTCATATTCATTTGTCAAAGTAGTAGAACATCATCCTAGACTATGATAACTTGTCACGATTCTAATGGAACCTTGTTCCATGAAAACATTTAAACTCCTTAGAGTTTCCTAGTGTCAAGAACAAGCGTCATATGTACTAAATGATTATTTTCACATGCTATTGTCATATCTTATTTTTATGTTGTTTTAAATACCGAATCTCGACTCTAAACATACTTGAACTTTAACCCTTACACATTCAACCTTCTAACCTCATCAACTCCGTCACATTGGATAATCGGAAAGCATATGCAATATTGTGAGTATACTCACACCCCCTTTTTTATGTTTACCACTTTTTGGGGGGTAACATGTTACATTATTAAAAACACACTTAAACTTATCCTTTATGCAATGCACAAAACAATCCTTATACATGAATACTATGTTGTGATACTTGATGCTTACGTGGACCATACTTATGTGATATGTTTTAGTCATTAGCTCTCACGAGCCTCCATTTGACATGTATAGCGCTATAGGAGTAACGCACCGCCCCCCTTAAACTTGGGTCATGTTGAATTAATTAAACTTTCTTGCGTAAACTGAGGTTGGCTAGAAGTATTGCATGCCACGCTAGGTTGATCTCGTATAGACTAAGTTGCCATGTGGATTCGTTTTAAACTTTTATGTCACACCCCGACCACGTAGAACATACAAAACGTGGCGGAAACATCGGGGAGTGTTGTAACAGAATTAATTGTTTCAAATCCATGGTAATTGAAGTTTCGTTTTATTGATTAAAAGTGTTACAATGTCTTAACAAACAAGGAAATACAACATAATTAACTAGTCTTGCATCTTTTATTGTCACTAAAGCCCAAGTCTGCCTATGTGTATCTTGATCATCTTATGTAACAGCTCCTGAAAAACACATGTGAAAATAGGTACGTCAGCATAAAAATGCCTGTGAGATACATAGGTTTTGTGAAAATAGGTTTCATGACTTATATTTGAGAAAATGTTTAGTCATGAACCTTGTAATTTTCTTTGTTTTGTAAATCATTTGAAAAATGATAAGATCAGATGATATGTATAAATAAGAGAATAATGTATGGTTAAATGAATAACCATTGTAAAATGAGTTTGTATAAGATAAATTGTTTGTAAATCAATGTCTTGTGAAAAGTATGTTATTTGTATAAAATGTTATATGTCTCAAACTGAAATGATTCAAATAACGCTACGATATGTAATACCATACAAACACTTATATACAGGAAGTACCAGCGGCGTATCCACCATGCTTGTATCATATTACACACGCCTCGTTACTTAAGTCACTTAAACAAACCACCAAATGTAATAAGTCTATGTTTAAAACCAATTGTCAAAAGTCCTTGTATAAATCATATCAAATGTTAATAGTCCAAAAGTAGTCAAGTAATGTGTAACAAATGTTATGTATGGTAAGTAAAATAAGACTACTTAAACCATAAGTAAAAATGTACCAAACAAAGTATTGAAGTAAAACTTGGTTTAAATCAAAGTTATGTTTTGTGTAGTAAATGCATGCTATACTGATATAAACATTCATGCGGTATTGTGAAAATTCATACATCCAAGCCTTGCGACAGTCGGATAACTATGTAAAAATGAGTTATCAAAAGAATATGTATTCGAATTCGGTCATTCCTTACGTCCAAACAAACCCGAGATTTCAGGAATGGGATTTGTCAAGTCCTATGATACCAGTACTTACTACCGAGCGGCGTAGCTAATGTTAATGAACGTATAATAGTCTCGTTTGTGCAAACCAAATGTCATAGCAAAAGTGAACATGTTATATGAAAACAATGGACTAAGTATGCTAAGTTAACATACAAAGCAGAAAGTCATGTAAATCAATGTGCTAGCACGCTATCAGTCAACATACATAGCAGAAATGTAAAGTAAAACAATGTACTAAGTATGCACACAATGGGCATACATAGCATGAAATGTAATGTAAAACGATGTACTAAATACGCACACAATGGGCATACATAGCATGAAATGTAATGAAATCATGTACTATAATGTACTAACAAACATAGCAGATATGTGATGTGAAAACAGGAAAGCACGAAAGTAACAAGTAGGCACATGTGTTTCACCCCAAAACAGTTTGGAAAACAGTAAACGAGGGGTCTATGTACTCACTTGAGATTGCTCAGAAGTCCTAAGATAACCACCAAGCAATGCTAGAGATCGCGGAATATCAAACGGCACCTAATATAGGTAACTACATTAATAAACCGGACCTAAGTCGGAAGATCGGATAGAATGAGGGTTCGTAAACCAAACGAGTGTAGAGACCCGTGTCATACGGTTTAACAAAGCCTACATACTAAATGAAACCTAACCTAAGTGCTTGTGACCCATTACGACCCGTTTAGGTAGCTTATGCTACTTTAACGCGTCGTTCGCGTGAAACGCGTTCGGACCGCCTAACTAGTCCTATGACAAGTAATATATGCCTTAACATGTCTAATATGGTTGTCAAATCAGTTTAGATGTCAAAAGTTATGTTACATATGTTTAAAATGAATTTTGGCATCAAAGGGGTATTTTGGTAATTTACCTAAGGCATATAAACTACCTATCATACAACTACTTAAACAAAGCGACCATAAGGTATAACCTCGTAAGGTTATTCCCTATATACTATGGTCACCTAATGTGCTTGGTCGGATCCTAATGATCGACCAAACGGGTCGGGTTCGAAAGTATAAGCGATTGTTTAGATCGCTTACCTTACGAACCTATATAAGCACTAAACTAAAAGTGACGAGCTAAGCATGCTAAAACATGCTTAACTAAGTTTAGAAGCAGGTTTGGTATCAAAACAAACGGTTTTGATACCCATAAGTAGTTTGGTTACAAAATACGCAAGAATACGTATTCTGACCGAAACTACGACTCATCACTGAGACTAGATAACGTGGTAATCAGTAGGTATAGTCACTAAGGACTATAACCATCGTGATCACGCTCACGTTATGAAGTTCAAACGAACTTCGCATCGACCATAAATTGGTCAATGCAGAAAGTCAAACAAAGTTTGACTTTCGGACTCGAAAGCGATAAAAGAACGAAAGAATACTTACGAAGGGTCCCCGAATGCTAATCTAGATCAAAATAACTCAGGTATGAAACAAAGGTTTCAACTTAGAGCACAAATGATCAGATTCTTGTGAGAAATGTGTGCAAATGTGATGGGTATTTATAGATTTCGGGTAACCGTTAAGATCGTTTCATGAAAACCGTGCTCGAATCTTGTGCGTACACTTGTCCAATTGTTGTGGTGCCTAAAAATGACCCTAAATGATCAGAATGGGCAATTTAGAGTGTGTGGTTGTGGTTAAAACAGCTGGAAATTGCTGACTAAGCATACTTATCTGTTCTGGGAGGCTGAGGCGGCCCGCTTCAGGATACACCAAAGCTAATGCGGGCCGCATGGGGCTTCTGATCAGAAAATAAGTTTCAAAAATGACAGTTTCAGCCCCTGCACGTGTTTAAGGCCATTTCCGACACTTCTAAGGCCCGTAAAGCCAACTTTAAGGCCCTAAAATGATGCCTAAACATTGTGGACATGAAACATGCTTAAAAATATCTCAGATGTCGGTTCGTTTGGTCGTACGAACGCGATGTTCGCTTAATTACGACGGAATGCGCATAAGCGCGAAAAACGATCCAAAAGACGCAACGAATGGATTTTTCTTATGCCAAACACTAAAATAAAATATTTTAGTGCTTACATAATTTTTTTGATGTCCGGATGTATTCAGAACGTAAGTTGTGCGCGAAAATGCAAACTTGTGCACTTTTTGACACTTTTAGTCCCTGAATGACCCAAAAGTTTGTTTTAGCACACCGAACCCCTCAAAGCCTATTTCTAAGCTATGTGAAGGATATTTATGGTATGTTTAACTTATGGTCATGTTCCGAAATGTCTGTTATAGTTCAAATTGGCATACTTTCGCAGTTTGTCAAGTTTAGTCCCTATAAGCTAATTAACTTGTTTTCACCATACCAAACCTTCCAAAACTTATTTCTAAGTTATGTAAAGGTTATTTAAGGTATGTTAAGCCTATTTCACTATTCCGGAGTGTTTGTTGCATTAAACTGGTTATATTTACGCATTAGTGCGCGTATAACCTTCCAGAAAGCGATTTAGAGCTTGAAATCGAACAAGAGTTGATATGTGCAAAAGATACACATATTTATACAAGTCCAAAGTATGAAATACAATATTTCATTGGTTTGGAATTTGTTTGATGATTGAAGTGACACAGGTGTCACATTTTATACTTATACTTATGCTTAAACTTGTATACTCGCCTTTGCCTTTGCATTGAATTGTATTTTAAACATGTTACAGGTTGATAATGACGATGCTACGAAAAGAAGTAGCGTTGATGCCTAGATACACATATAGACGTTTAGGTTTAATATGTTGTATCAATTTTTGCTTATGTTATTATGTACTTCTTTGATCTGGTTGTATTTGAATTTCCTGTAATGTTGACCATTTTACTTTATGAAATGAAATCGGTTTATTAAAGATTGTCACAAATAGTGTTATGATGTCTCTAGCAATCTTCACACTTCGTCTCATCCCGATGTTTCCGCCATTGGTTGGGGTGTGACAGATTGGTATCAGAGCCATAACTATAGGGAATTAGGAAAATTGCCATGCTTTTGACCTAGTCTATAGTTAAGCACCAAATTCGACCATACTTGCTTCACATGCTACTTTTATGAAACATCCTTACGTGCTAATTTTGAAACGCCTCTTATGTGTTAATACTTGACATGCTATTCTTATGTGTTAATACTCTCAATCCATCTACTTTTCTTTTCTTACACAAAATAGGTGTGAAACCCACAATTTGTTGAATGACTCTCAATCCATCTACTTTTCTTTTCTTACACAAAATTCACCACCAAGTTAGGAGTGAAATCCTCACCTTGATGGAGAAATCCAAATTTTGAATTCTAGTGGACCCTCGTCAAAGTGTTGAAATCAAATTTCGACCCAACGAGTACCAACCACACTTAGGATACTAAATCGCCAAGTTAGGGGTGAAACCCGCACCTTGTCGACTAGTTCCACTCCTTGATTTTCATAAATCCCGCCAAGTCTCGAAATTTCAATTGATTTGGGACATGTAGTAACCGAAAGGGTAAATACCGTTAACCGACTTGTCGGCGAGAGTATCCCACCTATTAGGCCAAAGCATGCTCCTCAAATTCAAAAGACTTTTCGACTACTTCGGTTAGTCAAAGTTCCATTTTGGAACCATCCCAACTTTGATCAAACATATGTTATATTATTTATTTTATATGATGCAATCTTTCAAATACGAATTTACTTTCGGTATTTTCTCCTCACACACACACAACATATAAAATCCTTTTCACACATTTATACACATGCATGATTTCATATAATTTAAATTTGTATTCTTTGTAACGACGAGTGGGGACATATCATCGAGATAGGAGTGATTTCCTTACCTTGACGATTAACTCCACTCCCCTTTTTCTTAAAAACGAACTCACCAACGAGTTAGGGGTGATTCCCTTACCTAGGTGATCGTTACCAAAACGTCTCTTCAAGATATCTTATTATGCAAACTCGATCATATTTTATACCTAAATTGTTTATCATTATTCAAAATACCTACTTATAACGACTTCAAAATACATTGTTTTATCAAGCGTACTTCTTATTCTACAATTAATTTTCACCCAAGTCATATACACGAGATTCCTAATCATGTCTTAAACGTTTTACCACACGAATTTCCAAACCTTACGAAATGCTACCTATCAATTTAATCGGTCCAATGAATCTCTTGCCCATGAACTTCATATTCAAATTAATCACTAAAACACGCACACGTTATATCGTCATACTAGAGACTTCCATTCTTAATCAACATCAAACCAACCTTTCTCAATTACTTATAAAATCTTATAGATGTTATATGATCGTTTTACCAAATACTCCTTTCAACGTCAACAAATCATTTGCTAAACCTTTTAACAATCACTAAGTCCATTTGTTAAATTTTCTTTTTTAGGATCGACGTTTTCACAAGAACCTCCGAAATTTAAAATTTCTTGTTTGGGTGCAAATGAAGTGAACTTATTATTTTCGAAAATTTTTCTACACCGCTTAAGTCGTCATTCAAATCTCAAAACACGTGGGCAAAAAGACTTCATGGACGATAACCTTCAACATACGTAAACTCTTTTAAAACAAAAGTAGCATTTCCATTCATTACAAAATACATTATGCTTAACCAATGAGTACTTTATATCCTCTTACATATGAAAACTATATTCTACCTTTCAAACCAAACCCAATCTAATTTTGATTCGATGAACTCAATGTTTCATTTAAACAACTATACATGCATATCAACATACACGTTTTAGTCGTTGCATCGCGACAATTTCATTTATATCATTCGTATTTACATGCTCAACCTCTTGAGCACTTTTACTTGCTTAACTTTGTTATGTTTCAATTAATACTATATACGCAATCATTAGTATTCGTACTCACACTCATATTCATAACAATACATTTTATGCTTATACTTATAATCGTATTCATACTTATACTCATACGTTTCATGTTTTTTTACCTATACTCATATGTTTCATGTTTTTACTTATACTCATACGTTGCATGCTTATACGTATACACATACTACTCGTACGTGTTATGTTGATACACATACTTACGTGCATATTCATACTTAAACTTATACTTATGCTCATGCTTTCGTTCATGCTCATGATCCATACATTCGTACCCGTACGCGAGCGTAATCCGAGTGATTCGCTTACGTGGGTCCTATACATACTTAAGCATGGACTTGCTTACATACTTTATTCTTATACGCACACATTCTTATTTTTTTAGTGTACCTACCCAAATTCATACACAACTAGTACAAGCTATGCGGATCATGCGACGATCAATATAATCACGGGTGCACACGGGATTATAGTGATTGGCTCATGAGAACCATAGAGTGTACTATTGTGTATGGTAAAACACAGAACGTAACATGACATCGAATACGAAACGGACATAATGTGGTCAAAACATGGTGGATACGCCGCTGGTACTTCCTATATATAAGTGTTTTCACCACGTTACCAAACTTTCGTAAAACGTGTCATGAAAAATTCAGTGTTTTACAGACCTATTTAGGCCTAATACAACTTTAGACAACTCACAACGCATTATATCCGATTATCCACGACGAAACTTCATTCTTAACACACTGCGTTCATCTATCCAACACTTATGCTATTCTTATACTTGCACTCTTTAAGAGTCATTCGTTCATTCTATACTCGTATTATACTCCTATATCATTTCTTTCATACGAACCTCGTTCACAATCAAGCTTGTTTAAACATTCGAATCCTAACTTATCTTATTACCTTTAAAATCGATTTTCTATTCTTTATTCTTGTGTAAACGCATTTAGTAGGTCGTTAATACTTTATCTTACCAAACCTCCTCGTTCCACTCGAGAAGCAATTTCTATGAATATGTGGTCTTATACTATCTTTAAAACTTCCTACGCAATCTATTTTATTGATTTTCAAACCATTGTATAAAGACCTCCTTCGTAAATACAATACATTTGTAAAACAACTCCAATTTTAGCCATTCAAAAATCGTTTTACCTATACATGGTTACCCCTGCTTATGCCTCAAAACCATTTTAGCCAGACAAATCACTTTACAAACTTATTTTTATTCTCCCAAAATTTCATACTTTTCAAAACGTTTCAACATTTCAAGCCTCAAACTTTTACCAAAACTCTTTAAAATCTACCTCTTAAATAAATTTCGGGACCAAATTTCCTAAAGGAGGGGAGACTGTAACTCCCTGCGTTTTCATACTTACTATATTTAGAAACCATTGCTTGAAATTCTACTTTTGGAAAACTTGCATTCTCGTAATCATCCTTTCTTCTTAATCAAATGTAAAATATGGAACTTGATTCATAAATGAAACTCGTACTTTGTTAATTACATGTTAAACCTACTTTATACATAATCATACGTTTAATTGTGAAACAATTAGTTACATATCTGTAACACTTGCAAACGTGTAATAAATCTACTAATACGTAACATACATGCTTCGGGCGATACTTACATACGAGTCTTATACTTAATCTTATTCATTTGATACTTGTGTTACCTTTAGTACATGTTAAGTATGCCTAAATACCCTAAAATGATCATAAAATACGTAATATATAACATCTAGACATATTGCAAATCATTAAAATCCAAGAAATAAAGATTTTTGTTCCTGACAAAGGCTTACGGACCGTAAGCCTCATCCCTTACGGTCCGTTAGGGGGTCTGGCTGGCAGAAAATTCAAACAGCTCACGAATTTGCACGGAATCCCAACTCTTTAACCCCACCAATCACCTCCAAACCTCCATTAAACACCTCCAATCAACGCTAACTCCTCCCTTATAAGTACCATGCCTTCTCCAAGGCTTTTTCCACTTTCACAACTCTCTAATCTCTCCAAAATCACTCTCATGTTCTTGCAAATCAAAAATTCGGGCAGATTCATACCCCTTTACAAAAGTGAGCATAACTTGCTCAAAACTCCACCAAATCACTTGATTTTTCTTCCTACTTGCTTGGATAATCATAGGGTTTGATTCCTTGATCTCTCCTTGGAGAAATCAGACCTGGAATTGCCCTAAAAATGTCCACAAACTTTCTGTTGTGTTTTAAGTTCTTTCAAAACTTGTTTAAACTTATCAAACTTGAGTCCAACTCATCTCAAACCTATGTCCTAATGCTCACAACCTATCTTATGGTTGGTTAGGCTTAAAAACAAGGTTGAGACATACAAAATCAGAGGTTAAACCTCAAATAAAATCTGTTTTGATTAGGGTTTTTAACCCACAAGTCATGTTCAAGCTTCAACTTGATGTAGGAGTGATCATGGAATAACTTGGGTTTTTCCAACATAAAATCCCCACATGATTTGATGATTTCTCATAGCTTAGATTGCTTATATTATTGTACTAATCTTAGTTCATGACCCTCCATGTTTGTTCTTACAACAAGTGTAGTGGTGAACGTATACGAGGTGCCCAAATGGAAGCTTGTTCTTCCTACCTCCTACATGACTTCTATGACACATTTTGAGGTACCTAAATGAAGATGTAATATTCTACCTCATGCTTGAAATACTTGAACATTTGGACTTAATAATATATACTATATAACCTAAATAATATCTATGTACATTTATACCTTTGATGTTGAATTCATATTCATTTGTCAAAGTAGTAGAACATCATCCTAGACTATGATAACTTGTCACGATTCTAATGGAACCTTGTTCCATGAAAACATTTAAACTCCTTAGAGTTTCCTAGTGTCAAGAACAAGCATCATATGTACTAAATGATTATTTTCACATGTTATTGTCATATCTTATTTTTATGTTGTTTTAAATACCGAATCTCGACTCTAAACATACTTAAACTTTAACCCTTACACATTCAACCTTCTAACCTCATCAACTCCGTCACATTGGATAATCGGAAAGCATATGCAATGTTGTGAGTATACTCGCAACCCCCTTTTTTATGTTTACCAGTTTTTGGGGTGTAACATGTTACATTATTAAAAACACACTTAAACTTATCCTTTATGCAATGCACAAAACAATCTTTATACATGAATACTATGTTGTGATACTTGATGCTTACGTGGACCATACTTATGTGATATGTTTTAGTCATTAGCTCTCACGAGCCTCCATTTGACATGTATAGCGCTATAGGAGTAACGCACCGCCCCCCTTAAACTTGGGTCATGTTGAATTAATTAAACTTTCTTGCGTAAACTGAGGTTGGCTAGAAATATTGCATGCCACGCTAGGTTGATCTCGTATAGAATAAGTTGCCATGTGGATTCGTTTTAAACTTTTATACTTATACTTATGCTTAAACTTGTATACTCGCCTTTGCCTTTGCATTGAATTGTATTTTGAACATGTTACAGGTTGATGATGATGATGCTACGAAAAGAAGTAGCGTTGATGCCTAGATATACATATAGACGTTTAGGTTTAATATGTTGTATCAATTTTTGCTTATGTTATTATGTACTTCTTTGAACTTGTTGTATTTGAATTTCCTGTAATGTTGACCATTTTACTTTATGAAATGAAATCGGTTTATTAAAGATTGTCACAAATAGCGTTATGATGTCTCTAGCAATCTTCACACTTCGTCTTATCCCGATGTTTGCGCCATTGGTTGGGGTGTGACATATGTGTATACTGACTTTGTAGTATTCATAAAAGGGACAATCTTGTGTTCTTGTGAAATAAGTGACCATTTGTTCCTTTAACTTGCTTTCATTATTATGATTTATGGTCCTGTGAACTTTAGTCTCTTCTCTGTTTCCTTTTCAACAACTGATATACAGTAAATTAACAAAAGTATCTATTTATGGTTGTAGGATATATTGATGTTGCATTTCTGTTCACGTCGGACAAGCCTGGAATCCAAGTCGGCAACTCAAGCTGGGAGCTCTATTGTCTCGAACCTGGTCGTCTGGTCAGATCTGAAACCCTAATTTTTCAAATCTGGTTTTTTTTTTCATTTTGAACGCTTTTTGATTTTTCAAATCTGAATTTTTTTTTCAAATCTAAGTTTTAGAAATTTCTTTAAAAATGTTGAATTTGGAGTCCTAATGGAGTAACTTAACCCGGAGGTTTATGTGCTGGCGAGCCTGTAACTCCTCACTTATTGAAAGCTACGGGCTTTTCAAGTTGGCTCGTTTTCAACTTATAAATTAGTTGTTCTAAAAGGAAGATCTGTTCTTACTTATTAAGGTGAAGTTGGAAACTTTTTGTTACATATGGTCGAAATGAACATAAGAACTGGTTTGAGTGCTACGGGCTTTTTCAAACTGGACCGTTTGCAACTTATGAGTTATTAGTTATTATAAAGGAAGATATGTTCTTGCTTATAAAGGTGAAGTTAGAATTGATGACAACGTCATTGGATTCACCCAACGTCGGGCCTGCTCTAAACGTTGCAGAAGATGCGTCTAAAGCGGTTGGGTTTGTAGTTAATGATGAGTTTAGTCAAAGTCAAACTAGCCCAAGAAAGAAAAGGAAAATTACTCGAACCATTATAGAGTCGGTGTATAACGTTTCAATATGCTATGTGTGATGGCGATTAACATTTTGGTTGAATTTTATAGGCGTAGAGCGGAAAATCCTGGAGAGGCGGAGGCTTGCAAGCGATGTAACCATAAGAAATCCAAGTTTTTGAAGCCGTATGTTCTATAAGTTCATTGTGTTAATTGTGAATATGAAAGCATAATTTTTACGATATTAATGTTTGTGATTGTAATCCTGTTGTATATAGGATGTGATGTTCAGGGAACTGAGATGTCCTAAAGGGAACCCGAAACTGCTGGCTGCTAAATCGAGGGAACAATGTATCAAGGTTATAATGTTTTAAACCATCAAGTTCTTTTAAGTAACTTAAATATGATTTTATAATCTGACATAGTTGCATTTTCGCCAAATTATGCAGTCCTCGGTTATGACAGTAGTTTTGAAACCACTGTTGAGTTAAAATAGTGGTTTGTGGAGAAAAACAGTGGTTGTTACATCTAACTCGGAAGCCATTTGTTCAAACCACTGTTTAACCCAACAATGGTTTCAAACATCTGTTTTCTCCATAAACCACTGTTTTAACCCAACAGTGGTTTCAAGCCACTGTTTCTACCTAACAGTGTTTAATCACTGTTGGGTTAAAACAGTGGTTTATGGAAAAAATATGTTTGAAACCACTGTTGGGTTAAAATAGTGGTTTATGGAGAAAACAGATTGTTTGATAAGGAAGTTTGTTTCGGATTGAAATTTGTTCATTTCGATCAGGTTTCAGTGTTGTTTGGAGTATCGTTCATGTGTTTCGGACTAAATTGATCAGTTTTCGTGAAATCGGATCGATTTCGTTTGATTTTCAGATTATAACAGTGAATTTTTTGAACGATTCAGATATTACAGATCGCTAAAACTGTTTTTAAAAGTTCAAACTTGCTGAAAATTTTTGGATTTTGTTTATAACACGGTTATACGAAACTGTTCGACGTATTGTCTGATCTATATCAAAGTCAAAAGTGTTATTCTGTTGAGACGATTGGTGAAATATAGCAAAACAAGACGAAGTTCAGATCTGATACATGTAAATCGAATCCACTGTCGTTTGTTTCAAAGTTGTTCAAATCTGAATTTGAATTGCAAAAGAACTGATCAGATCTGAAGTTGCAAATAATCTTTGTTGTTTGTATCGAGTTGTCTTATTCTTGAGTTCTTTGTTCAAGATCGATGGAAGTTGTTTAAGATTGAAACTAATCAGATCTGAAGTTGCAAATAATCTTTGTTCTTTGTTCAGATCTGAAGTGATTCAGGCATGTTTATAGGTTTGGCGTTTATCGCCATGCTTAACCTTTTTGGGTTATTTTGGAGTTTGAAGAAAATGGTTATGGATTCCGGGACAAGGACGTTGGATCATTTGGCATTACAGATTGGAGTGTGTATCGTTGTCGTGTGGATTAACTTGCTGGTTTATGAAGGACTCTTTGTTCGGAAAGACGACGGACAAATGCCGACTTCTGTCACTTGCAACTCGGTTATCTTGGCTTTGATAGCTTGTCTTAGTATTGTACTCTTTAACAATTGATGGTCTATGATGGAACGGTAGTTATTATGCATGTCATTTATTAATCTTGTATGTTTATTTGTAAATTATGTCAATCTTGTTTGTTTATTTGTAAATTATGTCAATCTTCACGAGGAAATAAAAAAGGGCTACAGATTCTTGTATGTTTGTTTGTAAATTATCTACAATTTTTAATTTTTTTATCAATGATTAATAACTAACTGTACATAAGACCGTTAACACCCTAAAGGGAAATAGTCATCCACCACCAGAAATCATGGAAAAATTAACACAACAGTTTAACCGCGGTTTCTTGTCATGACCAAAGATCTTATGCCAATGTGGGGTTACTCTTCAATTGAAAGAAAAAAAATAGGTTTTTGTTGATGCCCGGCTTCGGGTATGATTGAGTATTGAAAAATTAGGTATTGAGAGAAGCCGAGTAGAGTTTAGGTACGTGTATTGAGGAGAAAAATCATACATTATGTTATTTTGTTTTCAAAGATTAATAAATCGTACATTTTCATATATTTTATACTCTAAACTTTAAGTATTTACCGACCGACTTGTCTATTTATAACTATAACCACATTCACCATTTATACATGGTATTTAGATAACTTAATTTAACCTTTTAAAATTTGTCTATGCTTACATATATTTTAAACCCATTAATATAACTTAAAAATGTATAATCATTTATTGTTTAATCATTCATTGTCTATAATAGAAAAAAAGGTTTTGGTACCATCTCATTTTGGTTTAGCATGTGTTTGTAAATATCTCACATGTGAGATAAGGGCTCGGGATTATATAAGAGACAAAGGGGATGATCATAAGGCAGATTGAAGGTATCACATTAAAAGCTCTTTCATTTTACTCCTCTCTCATTTATTCCGACCAATATTATCATACATTAAATACACACACACATTTATTGGATTCACACCTTAGAGGAAACATTCCGGTGATCACACTCATCGGAATAGACTCCTCCAACTCTCCGGCAAGTTTACTTACTCTCACGCCGGAGCTTGGTCACGGATGCCCCTCCCGGGGCCCTCCGTGACAAGGCTAACAGTTTACTTTTTTGTAACAATGCGGACTGGGATATCTTGACGTCAGCGAAGATCCATTGAACGTCTGCAGGGATTTGGGTATTCGACATTGGCGCCATCCGTGGGACCCTAGTCTGACTAGTATTCCCACACTGAAACTCCGGCGTCGAGATAACCCGCTTTACAAGAAACAACATGGCCACTCCACCCAGCTCACGTACCATCCAGACGGTACAGAACGACCATGATAAGGTCACGGTGGAAGATATAATTCATGAAGAAGAAAACGAGGATCAAGTGGAAATTCTGGAAAGGGAGGAGGCCATCACTCCGGATTTCGTTGCCATGCACAAAGAGAAACTAAAAAAGTGTCTCGAGGATTTAGAAAGACAAGAAAAGCTTGACAGCCTCAGGGCTAGACTGTCCTTCGACACACCCTCTAACCAGGAGGGGGTGGACTTGCAAAACAAAAGCAGTGGGAATGACCCACTTGAAACTTTCATGACGGCTCTTAGGCAGATGTCCTCGAAAGAAAGGGAGGATCTCATCACGAGAAAGAGACTAAAAGGAAAAGAAAAAGAAAAGGAAAACCAAAGCGACGGTGGTCTGGATCAACCCTACCTCCCACGGGACTTGGCCGAGATCTCAAAGTTTACCAGGAGGATTGCAGAAGCACCCATGCCCCCTAAGACGAAACTGCCTCCAAACTTCGACCGGTACGATGGAACAAGAGACCCTGAGTACCATCTCCATGCCTTCAGGGAGCAGGACAACTGGGGTGGTGGCCCATGCCAGTTTGGTGCCATATGTTTGTGCAAACGTTGACGGAGGGAGCTAGGATCTGGTTTGACAGCCTCCCTCCAGGAGGGATCGACAGCTATGAAGAGCTAAGTGAAAAGTTCCTGAGAAACTTTGGTCAGCAAAGAAAAGTGGTCAAGAACCCAAACGAAATTCTGCACATAAGGCAGAGGGACAATGAGCGAATAGACCAATACATGGAGAGGTTTGTCAAGGAAAGTATGAACATCAAGGACGTCCCGGAGGTCATGAAGATCAGCAATTTCATTAACGGGTTAAAACATGCACAACTATGCGAGAAGCTGGGAGAAGAGTTTCCACATTTGTTTGACAACCTCATGGACAGAGTCAGAGCCTTCGTCAGGGGCAAAGACACGGTTAGCAAGGCTAAGGAGATGGACACCCCACCCCGGAGGGTCACCCCGGCTGCAAAGCCTCCCGAAAAAGGTACACCTTACTCAAGAAAACCTGCTTTTGATAGAATGATGCACGATAGAACGAGGCCCTCGTATTCCCCATACAGGCCTCAGGAGAGAGGCTCATCCCCCTACTCTGACAGCTTCACCCCTCTCACCAAAACCTCAAGTGAAATACTGGCCACTGAGAGGGTGAAGCACTCCTTCCCAAGACCACCACCCATAAAACCCGGGCCAAAAGCACAATCGAATGAATATTGTGATTTCCACAAAGGATTTGGTCATAGGACTGATGATTGCATGTATCTAAAAAGGGAAATAGAGGCCGCGGTAAAAACGGGTAAACTGGCCCATTTGGTTAAAGAAAGTAAGGAAGGTGGGGGGGGGGGGTCGCAAAGGGAAAGATGTGAGGGAGCCTGGAAGGGCAGATGTAGATATGATTCGAAGGAGAAATGAATTTGATAATACCAGGAGTGTAAAGGCCAGAATTCTGGGCTCCCCGGACCGCATGAAAGCTCCCATCTTGATGCCACACCTGGAGGAAAACGAAGTACAGTGACTCCCCCTTAACATCTCAGCCATAATAGCTGGCCACAAGGTGGCCAGAATACACGTGGATGGGGGATCCGGGGTGGAAGTAATCTATGAGCACTGTTTCCTCAGATTTGACAGGGACGTGAGAGATAGACTTGAGGAGGACTCCATCCCCCTAGTAGGTTTCAATAACAGTGTGTCACACCCCCTGGGAAAGATCAGACTCCCATTTACAGTCGGGGTAGGGGATTGAGTCCGAACTATAAACCTGACCTTCACGGTGGTCCGGGCACCTTCCAAATACAATGCAATCCTGGGAAGACCTGGGATCGGAGATCTGCAAGCACAGGCATCAACCCCGCACGGAGCCCTAGTGTTCCAAACGCCAAAGGGTTTGGCTTGGGTAGAATATGCATATGAAGTAATTTCCACCCTGTCCGAAGGAGAAGCATCCGAGAAACCCCAAAAAGATGGGGTCGAAGAGTGGGTGCTTTGCGATAGATTCCCGGAGCAGACGGTCAAAGTAGGAAGTCACCTGAGTGATAAGTGCAAGAGTGCTCTCAAGGAACTGCTCCTTCTCAACATAGATGTGTTTGCATTTCAACATGGGGATACGACAGGAATCCCAAGAAGGTTAAATGAACACCGACTCAATACATACACCTGGGCAAAGCCAGTAAAACAGAAAAAACGGAGCATGGGTCCCAGTAAGAAGAGGGCCGCCTGTGAAGAAACCAGGAAGCTGCTTAGAGCCGGAATAGTAAGGGAAGTGAAGTATCCATCCTGGGTTGCCAACCCGGTTATGGTCTAGAAGAAAGACGGAGGATGGAGGATGGAGGATGTGCATTGACTTTCAAGATTTGAACAAAGCATGTCCCAAGGACTGCTACCCCCTCCCAGAGATAGACGTCTAAGTGGACTCCTTATCCCAATACCCTCTGAAGTGCTTCTTGGATGCCTACAAAGGGTACCATCAGATACAGATGTCAATGGAAGACGAGGAAAAGACCGCCTTCATCACAGACGAATGGACATTTTGCTATACCAAAATGCCCTTCAGACTCAAAAATGCTGGTGCCACCTATCAACGGTTCATGAATGCCCTTTTTAGAGAACAACGGGGATGAAACCTGGAGGTATATGTTGATGACATTGTTATCAAAAGCTTGACCGAAATGGCCATGATATATGACATAGCCGAGACCATCCGAACCATGCAAGATGTGAATATGAAGTTGAACCCTGGGAAATGCTACTTCGGGGTAGAGGAAGGGAAATTCCTGGGAGAAGTAGTCACTAGGGGAGGAATCAAAGCCAACCTGGAGAAAACTCAAGCCGTGGCCGAAATGCGATCCCCCGGGTCCCTAAAAGACATTCAACCGCTAAGTGGAAGGTTAATCGCCTTGAACTGTTTTTTGTCAAAGGTAGCTGACAGGACCCTTCCCTTCATGAAGGTACTGAAGGACTGCCTCCAAACAGACAGGTTTAGATGGACCTTAGAAGCAGAAACCGCTTTTCGAGAAATGAAGGGTTATATTTGTAAGCTCCCAACTCTAGCCACTTCAGTACCCGGGGAAGATCTGCTTCTGTATTTGTCTGCTTCAAAGACAACCATAAGCGCGGTTATGATGGTAGAACGGGAGGGGAAGCAGATACCAATATACTTCATCAGCAGGACCCTCAAGGGTCCTGAGGAACGCTATATGCCCTTGGAGAAGTTAGCTTTAGCTCTCGTTTTAGCGTCCTGGGGACTCAGGAGGTACCTCCAGGGACACAAGGTTACCCTAATGACAGATCAACCCCTCCAGAAAGTGCTAAGAAGGCCGGAGTTGTCGGGACAGCTGGCTAAGTGGGCAGTCGAGTTAGGAGAACACTCCTTGGAATTCAAAGCTAGGACTGCCATGAAAGGGAAAATACTGGCCGACTTCTTAGCAGAGGTCCCTGAGGATGAAGAAAGGGAACTTTTAAAGTGGGAAGCTTTAGAAAAGGAGGAGAAAGAGAAGGAGGATGAGGCAGTGTGGAAGTTGCTCACAGACGGGGCCTCCAGCGAAGAAGGTAGCGGGCAGGCATTACACTGACCAGCCCTAAGGGAGTTGAGCTAACCTATGCCATCAGACTGGACTTTGAGAATACCAACAACACCGCAGAATATGAAGCCATTTTAGCAGGGATGAGGCTAGCCAAAAAGATGAAAGTAAAGCATGTGGAAGCTAGCACTGACTCACAGCTAGTAGTCAAACAATACCAAGGAGAGTTTGAGGCTTAAGACAACATCATGGCTCGGTACGAGGCAAAGGTAAAAGAGACAGCCGAAGCATTCAAGACCTTTAAGCTAGAATACATCCCCCGTGGAAGAAACAGAAAATCTGGTGCCATCAGTAAACTGGGCTCTGTGGCATTTGACCATCTAGCAAGGGAAGTCAAAGTGGAAGTCCTGACCTCCCCTCCCTCGGCACAGAAGAAGTAGCTGCGGTCGAAAATTCACAAGAGACATGGATGACACCAATTGTAAAGTTCCTCAAGGACGGAATGCTACAGGAGGGAAACTGGGCAGCCAGGAAGGTGAGAGTCAAAGCTTTACAATATGAGTTGGTCGATGAAGAACTGTACCGAAGATCATACATGGGCCCATCCCTGAAGTGTGTTGACACTGAAGAAGCTAAATATGTAATTAGGGAAATACATGAGGGGATCTGTGGAATGCATTCGGGGCCAAGGACGGTAGTAGCAAAGGCAATGAATGCGGGATTCTATTGGCCTCAAATGTACAAAACAGCTTCCGAAGAGATCAAGAGATGAGACAATTGCCAGGTTCATGCACCTATAACGCATCGCCACAAACACCCCATGATACCTGTTTCAACGTCTTGGCCTTTCCAAAAATTGGCCATCGACATTATCGGACCATTCCCAGAATGTCCAGGAGGGGTCAAATACGTGGTGGTTGCCATCGACTATTTTACCAAGTGGATAGAAGCAAGGCCCTTGGCAAAAATAACCGGGGAACAGATGAGACGGTTTGTGTTAGACAACATTATCTACAGATATGGTGTCCCGAAGGAGCTCGTGAGTGACAATGGCGTACAATTTGTTGGAAAACCCTTCAGACCGTGGTGTGAGCAAATGCACATACACCAAGTGTTCACTTCTGTCACCCATGCCCAGAGTAACGGGCTAGTAGAAAGAGAAAATCAAAGCGTTATCAAAGGGATGAAAGGGAGACTCGAAAGAAAACAAAAAGGATGGCTGGAGGAATTGCCATTTGTGATATGGGCATATAGGACCACCCCTAAGGAATGCAACGGGGAGACTCCTTTCAGCTTAACTTACGGGACGAAGGCTGTTATCCCGGCTGAAATAGGATCCCCAACTGCCAAAATGAAGCTCAGGGAGGCCGAAAACGAGCAAGACCTCCGGATGAACCTGAATCTGCTTGAAGAAAGAAGGGAAGTCGCAGCAGTCCGGGAGGCTAAGTACAAAAAGCAGCTTGAAAGCTATTACAATGCCAAGATGAAGAAACTTAGCCTCGTGCCGGGGGATTTGGTCCTAAGAGCAAATGAAGCCAGCCTACAGGAGAGCACCGGAAAGCTAGGACCCAATTGGGAAGGGCCTTACCGGGTCATATGGGCAAACGGCAAAGGAAGTTGTAAACTAGTCACGCTCCAAGGCAAGGAGGTCCCCAGGACCTGGAACCTCATGCAACTCAGGAAGTATCACATATGAGGGGTTTATCCCCCAGGAAAAACGGCCAGGGAGCCACTTTTGTAATAATTAGCTATTAATCTATGGCATACCCCAAGAAAGAATCTTTTATAAGAACCTGTGCTGGGAAGTTTAGTCCTCAAAAAATGAATGACAAACGGACAACTAACTCGTCCTCTTTTGGCTAAATAACATGTATTATATCTAGGCAGACGTGCCCAGAAACACTATAAGCCTAGTCAATAAACAAACACACGTGTGCAAGGTATATCAAACATACCAAAAGCCCGGCCGTGGGGCAAAATAGGGTCTAGCTAACCCGAAGAAAACAGACAAATAAACCAAAAACATAATCTCACATTATAAACTTGTCCAGCGGTTGCCCTCGAACAGACAATCCTGGTTTATCAGACAAACCATAAGTACAACACACTTCTGTAAACGAACTACAAAAAGAAGTCTCTCTTTATTTATTTGCAAAATAAATGTACAAAGGGAAGCCTTACTGACTTTGGCAAAAACAACTAACATACAAGGCAACAAACACAACAAACTTGACAAACAAGACCAAAGCACAACTTCTTGCAAAACAGTCCAAAGGTCTTCAGGAAAGTGCCGACTTGATCCTTGGCAAAAGCTCATGCAGCATGAAAAAGCACAACAGAAAACAAGCAAAAGACAAGATAGCAACATACAGTCATAAGTTATATGATTAAGTACTTAGGAGAACCCCTACACGAAGGTCCCCCTTCCAAACACCAAAAAAGTTTAAAGTATCCTAGGGTAAGCAATTATCCAGATTACAAGCATATCGAAAGAGGTTAATGTTTAGAAATTACTGGGGACCACCCCCAGACAAAGACTGTGGAGACGAAGGACCAGCGGAGGAAAACAGGGCTTTCAATTCATCTATTGATATCATCGGATGCTCCAGGATCTTCTTAAGAATGGCCGGGGTCTTACTCCCAAACTCCTCGTCCAGCTTAGATAGCCTCTTCTTAGCTTTGGAGTTGTAAAGCGGAGTCTCTTTCCTGCCCAGACCCTGAGCAGAGTAAATATACCCATCCTTCAGCCCAGCCTGGTAGCCAACATCCCGGTACGCCCTATACACCTCCTCCAAGCCACTTTTAAACTCTTCTGACTGAGAGAAGGCAGTAAGGAAGGCTCCGAAACCTTCAGTGATTAACCGATGTTTCTCCTTAGCCAACCGCTGGTTATCATCAAACTTATCCCATAATCTGCATACATAGTATTCAGCTGCTCCTGAGAAACAGAGCCAACCTCCTGCAGATGCTTTAACTCAGCGGCCAACTCTTCCTTCTCCTCTACCAACACCGCCATCCCCTTTCCCAGGCTTGTTCCCTTCGCTCCAACATGGCTCCAGCCCCCTGGGCAAAAAACATCATAAAGAATCCAAAAGCAGCTGGAAAATAAAAAAAGGGGGGAAGGGGGGGAGAAAGGCTATGTACCTTATCCTCTTGCAACTTTCTCTCAGCCTCGACCACTTGACATCTAAGTTCGGCAGCAACAGACTGGGAGGCCTTGAGTTCACCCTTGAGTTCTTCATTCGCCCTCCTCAAATCGTCAACCCGCTGCAGCATGCCGGCACCCTTGAAAAAACTCTCACAGAGTGACATGCTGTACTGATCCTCAAAAAGATCATCCCTCAAAGCAGAATTCATGAATCTATGGGAGGGAGGAACAGCATGACTCAAAAAATACCTGGCAGTCTCAGGGGTCCCTATCACCGAAGAATGAGTTATTTTCCATTTAGGGACATAGGTGAAAGGGATAGCATCAGCAAACAGGGGAGCCAAAGGGGACCGATGAGCAAAACCCTCAGGTTGAGTGGGTTTACTACTCCAAGTAGCATGGTGAGGAGAGAGTTCAAAGGCTGAGGCAACACGAGCCATGCTTACTTCCGGAGTCTTGTCCCGGACACGGGAAGAGGAGGGACCAGTAGGGATCTCTATTGGATCATGAGAACTCCCCTACTCAGGAAAAAAAAAGATCAAAAATCTCCCCAGAACAAATTAAATGTAAGGCAAAAAGATAAAAGGAAAAATAAGCTCACCAACAAAGGTGCACTCACAAGGCTTGAAGATCGCAGGTGCTTGGACAAAGAACCCTTAACCCCAACAGGGGGAAGTTCGGAAGCAGCCTTCGATGATGGAGGGGGCTTCTGTCCACTGGCACTCCGGAGCCTTTGCCGGAAGTCACGAGGAGCAGGGGCTGGTTTAGGACTTACAGCTTTCCTCTTACGAACTAAACGGACTTCCAGAGCTTCATCATCACTTTGACCAGAATGCTTAACGGGGGCGGGATCAGGGGAACTCTCCTCCCCATCAGAGGAAGTCTCCTCACCCCCTTCCACAGCAACGGAGCCCCCAGCATGAGCAGACCCCCCGGTAACCTGCATCCCTACACTCCGGTTCAAACCCGGATCAACCTCATCACCAACTACAAACTTGACATCCTTAGAATCCCCTTGAAGCAGTCTCCACAAAGTCAACTCTGCATAAGAAAAACACTAAAGATGACTGAACAAATACCAAGAAACAAAAGCAAATGACAGCAAATCCAGGGCAAAAAGATACCTTTTTTACCAAAAAAAAGCCTTGGGACGAACTGAGTAGGAAGGGCTCAATCCCCCCATCGCCAGGATTCCCTCAGAAAAAGTAAAAGCCCTCGTTGGGTTTTCACACATGCGTTTCCACTGAACGGTCTCGTTAGCAGACAAGGTGGGAACAGTATCTTCAATAGCGGCCTCAACGTCTCTTGGCAGTGGGGACTCTGGTATCATGGCAGCGGAAATAAAGATGAACCTACTCTTCCAATCCTTCGGGTAAGTGGAGGTTGGCATAAAGGTATAACAGGGTTTCGACACACTGTTCTGCCGCTTGGCAAAAGTAAACCAATCTCCATCAGAGATCAGTTTATAAAACATGCAGAACAAGGGGACAGATGGCTCGCCAGAAACGGCCGCACAAGACAACTCAAAGTGCACCACTCTCATGAACCCTAAGGGATGCAACTGAGAGAAGTAAACCCCAAAGTGGCGAAGTAAGGCAATCTTGAAAGGTGAGAGGGGATACCGGACTCCACAAGAAGAAAACGCCAATGTATAAAGGGGAATTCAGTCCGGTGTACATTCAGCCGATTCGTCAGGGCCCGATAGGGTGGGAGAGAACCGCTCAGGAATGTTGTATGTCTCGATAAAAGACTTCAAGTCCCTCGCTGTCAAGACCGATCGAATTGCAGAGCGACCGGAACGACTCATATTTAAAAAAGGGACGGTGATCAGAGAAATATAACGGAAGGAAAGAAAGAACTAGAAGGAATTGAGAGGAAGTTTAAAAGATAATGGGGTATTTAAAGATGACAACTGACACACAGGAAACCGTCATGTCACTCGTCCCTTCAAAATTTAAAAAGGGAGCACGTGTATCTAGGGGATTAACTCCAGCCACTAGTATTCGGCGAAATGATGGGCTTCATGAAAAGAAAGAATGATTAATAACTGGTCAGAAACGGGCCCACATTCGTAGCCCAAGAAAATTAACCTCCTTCTTGAACAGTTATGATTAAGCCCCAGATCATGAGCCTGGGGTCTCAGAACCAGGGACTAAAGATGACTTGACGACGGGCCAATGGGAAATCCCATTTTACCCGCTTTGGGCTGCCTTCATGCGGGCCCAACAAGATATAAGCCCAAATAACAGTTTGCCTTGCCCATTAAGGTTCTCCTCATGAGAAATGAGCGGGAAACTAGAATCAGAGAATGCAGGTCACATTTAATGCTTGATAAGAAGAGGATCTTGGCTGGCATTGTACTTCTCCGGCCGGAACATTAAATGAGGCTGCCATCTTACCGTTAGGAGTCAGACACATGTCTGAGCCCCCCGAAGACCCTCAGAATCCGTTGGATCACCTTAACAAAATATCTCACATGTGAGATAAGGGCTCGGGATTATATAAGAGCCAAAGGGGATGATCATAAGGCAGATTGAAGGTATCACATTAAAAGCTCTTTCATTTTACTCCTCTTTCATTTATTCCGACCAATATTCTCATACATTAAACACACACACACATTTATTGGATTCACACCTTAGAGGAAACATTCCGGTGATCACACTCATCGGAATAGACTCCTCCAACTCTCCGGCAAGTTTACTTACTCTCACGCTGGAGCTTGGTAACGGATCCCCCTCCCGGGGCCCTCCGTGACGAGGCTAATGGTTTACTTTTTTGTAGCAACGCGGACCGGGATATCTTGACGTCAGCGAAGATCCATTGAACGTCTGCAGGGATTTGGGTATTCGACAACACTGTTCTTAAACATAGTAGGAAATCACTCATACAATTGGCTAATACATGATAGATGTAAACTGGAAACCAACTTAAAACACAATTTGATAGTTGTAAACTGGAAGCCAATTTAACACACAATATGACTTATACATGATAGCTGTAAAGTGCAAACCATCTTAAAACACAACTTAAAACACAATCTGACTCACACAGATGTTAAGTGGAAACCAACTTAAGACATAATTGGCTAATACATGATAGATGTAAACTAGAAACGAACTTAAAATACAATTTGATAGCTGTAAAGTGGAAACCAACTTAAAACACAATTGGCTACTTCATGATCTAATGTGACCTGGAAAGCAACTTTACTGGTTCTGATATAAAAAAGGCTGACTTTACTGGTTCCAACCTTGCAGGCGGCTTTGGTGCGTGACCAAAATAAGTTCAACCCAGATGAGCCGAGGTCGATGCATCTCATTGAAGATATCGTGCAAGACGATAAAGAGTCGCTGAGTATCAAGTTGGACACAGTAAGGTTTGAGCAACTATTGGAAAATGAAAAAAAGGTTTGTATTCGGTTCAAAGGTTTCCTTTTGAAAAAAAAGGAATAGGAAGAAGAAGAAGTTGGGCCGAAACCTGAAAAGAAGGCTGATCAGACAGTTCAACCTAGTGAATAGAAGGCTGATCAGAAACATGGATCCAAGACTGTAAAACACAATCCAAACGCTGCAAAGGTTAAAGGAAAAAGGTTGTTGTGAACCAATCTGACAAAGTACATGATAAATGTATAGAGTCGGATAAACCGAATGAAGCACCGAGTGAAAAAGTTGTGGACACAGTTGCTGCTGATGTCAAAAAGAAATATGATATTGAAGTAATTAAAGGCACTCCTGATGTTGTCGACGAGATTCCTGGTAATCTCAAAAAGACTATTGACAATGAAGAAGTATGAACATAGATGGTGAAACAACTACTGATGAATACCATCTAGACAACATCACCCAATACTATTTTGAGTCCGGTGAGTACGAAAAAACACAAAATGAGCAACAAGATCCTGGATTACACATAGGATTTGATGGCGAGGTTAGGATACCAATGGTATCGCAATATGAGTCAACGCCACCTGTTAGTCAAAGCGAAGAGGTACTTTCGTAACCCTTATACAAACATAAGTCAAAAAATCCGTCATTCAAAAAAACACAATTATGTTGTTCTTGCTTGATACTAATCTGTTGTGTGAAATCATGTAATGCAGGTGCATGCGGGTATGATAGAAGTGTTTTTAATCAGTTTGAAGAGTGTGTGTAAGAGAATAAACGACACTTTAGCCGATGGGTTTATGTTGTACCCGGAAAGTGAAAAAATGTAAGAAAAACATAGGCATTGGAAGGACATGCTGAAGAAACTTGCGTCCGTAGACATGATAACTGGACAACCACAGACTCTTGAAGTTAAATCACCAGAAAATAAGAAAGATAAAGAGAAGATGGATATGTCGCAGATGTCTCAATGGATGTCTACATTTATCGAAAAGGCTGAAGGGGTCATGAAGACTGTTGAAAAGAATGTCACGCTTAAAAACCAGTGGTTAAAGTTTTGGAGAAACAACCACTCGACGTCGCGCCCGTATCACAAAAAAGGGTCGAGGAATACGAGTTTGCAATGAAAGGGGGCAAGTTATACAACAACTAGACCTTGGAAAAAGGCAAATGAGGCTGCAAAGACAAACTGAATTGACTGAGGCACTGAGTTCTCCCTACGTGAAGAGAGCAGTCGAAATTAGAAAAAAGCTTGATAGCGCTGAGGAATCGATCAGGGCATATATGTTTTCGGCCTGGGGTAATATGTGGTTTGTAATATTGCCCTGTATATTTCAAACATGTTAAAAGATGTTAAAACACAAAGTTTCTAACTGAATGATGAGAAAGTATGATCTTTAAAACACAGTTGATTTTAACAGGATGATCATAAATTATGATGTCACAACACAGTTTTTTTGTTGCAACTTAACACAGAAAAACTTATATAAATTAAAATTATATAACAATTAGTTTAAAACACAAAATGTATTAAACAAACTTGATGTTTCAAAAATGAAAAATTCCACTACTCGTTTAATATTAGGGATACCGTGTTTAAGACTGCCAAGGTTGTGGCGGTGATGAGGTCTCTGCTGGAATCATTGTTGCCCGAAATCACCGTACATATAACCATAATAAGCGCATGGGAAGAATTACTTAACTATGAGGAAAGGTTCAGAAAAAAAGGCAGTGTCTCATACCAATT
The DNA here is from genome assembly GCA_030545235.1 of Helianthus tuberosus. Classification (NCBI taxonomy): domain Eukaryota; kingdom Viridiplantae; phylum Streptophyta; class Magnoliopsida; order Asterales; family Asteraceae; genus Helianthus; species Helianthus tuberosus. The sequence goes on along the minus strand of JARYGA010005122.1, from coordinate 65,871 downwards.
CTTTTCGGTTAATATGTTGGTAAGCATAAATGTAATAAGATTATTCATAATGAAGGTTTATTAGATTTGTAATATTCTTTCTCATAAATACTTTAAATACAGAATGCAAAAGATTACGCATCAGCTGATGAAATAAGGGCAGCAACTTTCACGGAAAACATGGAGTCTGTGTTGGTATTTGCTGGTGGGAAGAACATTCGACACATAACGCTCGTGTTTGTACCGGTTCTGTACCAGGATCATTACTATTGTGTGTGCTTCAATTTGAGGGTTAACAAAATCGAGGTGTTGGACAACAGCGCATTGGATGTGACGTTCGAAGGCAAGTACAATGGATGGCCGGAAAAATTGGCACGCTACTTTTCTAAAAAAAACTTTAAAACAATGCAGTTAGGACACAACCACGTATGAAAAGAAAATTTGTTTAATAAAACACAATTGGCTACTACATGTAACACCCCGAAAACGGGTTTGGTAATCAAACCACGTTAATATTAAAAAGACAGATAAAATACCCTTAGTGGTAAAATTAACCCGGTGAATATTAGGATTCAAACAAATAATCCTAATATTAATTAAAAAGAAGAATAAACGCTTTGAGAAGACAAAGTTTATAAGAGGCCCGAGTTAACGGGACTTAAAATAAAACGGATTATAACTCTCTGAACCCACTAAGTTAACTAGGAATAATTAACCTAGTTAGTAATGTATAATTAAGTGATAAACTATGAGTTATGGCTTCATTTGATCAAAATGAAACATGAGGGACCAATATGGCCAAGTGGGTAAATTAGTTTTATTAAAAACAAAACATAATACACACACACTTGGTGTGTGCGTCTAATGATCAGGAGAAGAAGGAAAGGGGAGCTAACCCTAGTTCTTCAAGAATCTTCAAATTAAAGGGTTATTTGGGGCTTGATTTCATGAATGAAATGAATTAATGATCACCTACACAAGGGGATCATGAGGTATGTCTTAAAACTTTGATTGGTGAAAGTTGTAAACTGAGACAAGTAGGGTACTTGCAAATAGATTGTTGGATTATGATCCAAAGTTGAAATTGAATGTTTATGTATGCTTAATTTCGTTAGTTATGATGAAATTATGAAGTACTTGATGTAAGGTTACTTGTAAGTGATTAACAAGTAAACTAGGAAGTGAATTTTGGCTATATAGTGAAAACGATGATATACATGTACTTAGAATCATCATAATTGATAGTTGAAGCGAAATACTTGAACAATTTATAAGTTTGAGTGAATGCTCATACATGACTTGAAATTGGTTTTGTTGTTATGAAGAAATTGGTAATTATGTTCATGTAAATAGGTGTATGAAATCATGTTATCTACTAGTTGATATGTAGAACTTGATGTTAATAATCGCTTGAATTTGTTAAAGTGATAAAATTGAGATGAACTTGGTTAGAATTTTAGTTAAAACGGTGCCCTAAAAATAATACCTACCGGGTAATTAATGGAATGCCTAAACTAGTTGTTGAACTTGATTGTGCATTTCATTTGCTAATGGGCAGTTGACTTTTAAAAAGTCAAACTGACCTATAATACGATGGATGATAATTTCGATGTAAAATGCGTAAGGTGGAATAATCGTATTAAACTATGATTAATCTAACCACCTTGAGAATGATGAATGATAGTTTGACGTTTAACAAGCTAGGAGGAAGCTTGGGAAGGAAGCGAGTCAAACGAATCAAGCATGGAAGAAAAGCGTAGTTTGGATGTAAGTAAGTAAAGCTTACACCTTTTTGTAGGATACGTATTTATTATATAACTCATAAATACGATAAAGGTAATATCCGAAATATGGGTTCCGACGCGAAATGATACGGGTCGGAACAAATAAAAATGATAAAAACATGAATAATGGTAAAAGGGGCGAAACGGTAATATAGTCATCAAATGACTAAGATTTTATGAGTTTTTCCTTAAGGTTACTTTATAGCATAACTAGTAATGAGAAAAAGGAGTAAAATGGTAATTTCAATCACGTGTTGACTAATGTAAGTTCAGGTTAAAAGGATACACATGACGTAAGCCAAAACGGGTTGAATACGTAAGAAAAAGAACTTATGAAAAAGGATCTTGTGGCAAAATCCGTAATGGGTCAGATGTGTGAATTGGTAATTAAATACTATGTTTTTATAAATATAAATGTTTTGTTATTTAGGCCAAACGGGTCAAATGGTGGTGATAACACCATTGACAATATTGACTAACGTTTGGTTGTCAAGTCATATGTTCACAGGAGTGAATAGCACTTGGATAATTGCGTCGCAATAAAGTAGCGGCTAATAAAAGCCAGGTATAAAACGGGTCTATATGTTGACTCGAGCCAGTTACACATATATAAGATTTATAGTTAAACGTGTAATGTTGGTAAAATATCTTAGCGAAAGACATTCGTCGTAAAAGGAGGGACTAAAGTTGACCAAAACACCCTTGATGAATAAATCAGGCAAACGACCCTTAAGGGTTGTTTAGAAACATGTATTATGATAATTTAAGCCTTCTATAGGCATAAAAGTTATAAGCATAAGCCTTCTCGGTTCAAATGCCTAAAATGAGTCTTTTTCCCTAAAATGACTAACCGAAGAGTAATATTCGGGATAATTGGTTTATTATATCAAATCCACCACAAAAATAGTTATGGTGGAATATAAGTTGACATTATAATGTGGAAATGTGAAGTGCGAAAAGAGAAGAGCGAGATTGATGCTTAAATGCATAATATCCTCTAAACGAGTCAAAATGAATTACGCGCATAACTCAGGAAATGGTTGAGTATTTCATTAAAGATTAAGAGTTGGATAAAGATTTGGAGTTAAATAAGTAGTCCATGGTTTTATAATAATTGAGGAACAAGTTTGGTTAATGAATTTTGAAACGGGTCAAAAATGTTATAATCGAATTTTAAGCCGAGAGCTTAAAATCTAGAAAAATTGTTAATCCGAATGTTGGATTTTAACTCCATGTGATGGAGAATCGAATTATGACCACGTAGGAAGAAACGGATCGTAAATCCGATAAATATGTCGAAAGTTATGCAACTTACAAGTTGTAACAAGTGAGAAGTATGGAGATGGGAATCTGCAGCTCAAAAATATCAAACATTCTGTCGAAACTGAACTGTCGCGCCGCGCGACAACCAAACAAAAGTACCGCCGTGGCACGCGGCAACCTTGGTCGAACCCGTCGCGGCACGCGACGGGTATAAAGGTTGTAGATTTGTTGTTTATTCGATATTTGGCCAAGAGAACTTGGTTTGTTACTTTACGAAACTATCAAAACTAATGTTTATGATGGTTTTTAAAACGTAGGTATACTTGAAGTGCCGGATGACGATCAAGCTCATTGAAGAACCGAACACGATCAAGATACAAGCTTCCGCACTATGTTTCGTCATCATTTTTAAACGACGAACTCATTTATATTATGTTGTATTGTTTTAATTCTGAAAATGTTTTAATAAACCCAAATTTTTAAATGTATGTGTAAACGTAATTACACATTTATGGTCAAAATCTATACAAAAACTGTTAAATAAAAGTAAGGGTCTTACACTACATGATAGCTTTTTTCTCTGTAAGCAACTTAAAATAAAATTGGCTAATACAAGATAGCTGTAAACTGGAAACCAACTTAAAACACAGACTGATAGCTGGAAAAAAGGAAACCAACTTAAAACACAATCTGGCTAACGCATGCTAGCTGTAAAGTGGAAAGCAACTTAAAACACAATCTGATAATTGTTTCTCATGCCGAGGGATGCTTTTTCAACTTATTTGGAGAATGTTGGACACCCAGTAGGCATGAAGATAAAACAAGTGGTGCCCGTCAGATTGGAGATGCCTTGGTGTGCAAATCATAATAAAATAGATTGTGGCATCTTTGTGATGCGCCTTATGGAAACATACAAAGGAACGATTGGGAAGAGTTGGGAATGTGGATTGTCGAATGAGTGTACTCATGCAGGTGAGATTTCGTACAAACAGCGCAATGAAATTGATGATCTAAGGCATAAATATGTTGCGAAAATGGTTCTGAGTGATGCAAACACATTGAGAACATTTGTTGAAGCTGACGTTGCACGTTATAAGAAGTTAACGGACGACCAAAAAATGAGGATCGAAGCGGCAGCCTTTAACACAATCACTGCAAGGTTGGACAACTGATGTAACTTGGGCTGTATTACAAAACAATATTAACATTTCGTTGCTTGTGTTCTTTGAATTTTTTGGCAATATGGGTATCTTTTAGTTAACATGTCATCTAAAAACAATTATGTTTATTTTGTATCTATTTAACATCGAGAATTTTATGGCGATATGGTTAGCTTATTTGCATCCACCAAAATACGTGATAAAAAAACATCGACGTGCGAATTTTGGTAACAAGATATTTTATCGCACTAGTTGAAACAAAACGCTTAGATAATAACATTACGTACATCATTGTTAATAAGACACAACAAGTACGAACACATGATAAAAATATGTTGCACCCAACGACGACTCAACATAAATGACAATAAAAGACAAGAATGTCAGTTATCATTGTCGGCCTTGTCTTATTTACAATTACAATAAGGGGTATTATGGTGTGTGTGTTGATTAACACACAGTACATCAGAATTCAAACAATACACATACATCGTTGTTAAATAAGACAATAAAAATCATTTAAAAAACTCATCTTACCGCATTACTTTAAACAACCACTTAAATTATAACATACACGTACATCGTGTATAATAAGACACAAATTACGGGCACATGGCAAAAAAAATATGTTCACCCAACGACGACTCAACAAAGTTAAGACAAACACAAGAATATCAGTTATCATTATCTGCCTGTATACTATTTACAGTTACATAAAAAGGGTATTATGGCGTGTGTGATGATTAAAACACAGTACATCAAAATGCAAAACAATACCTAGACAAATACAGTAATTAAAAACACATAGAGCAGTTCAAATCCAAACTTAACACTGAATACAACAATATCAAAAAAAGAAGAACTTTATAAAAAAGGGTTAAACCAATCCAATGAAGAAAAAAACACACGATAACCAAAAATAAAATCCAATCCAACCAACGGGAAAAATTAAAAAACAAAACTGAATGTTCAACAAAACAATTAATTTTTTTAAAATAGGCGACTACTCTGACATGTCTTCATCGTCCACATCTGCATCTATTCCCGATGTGTAAAACACATCATCCCCATCGTCTGAGCTAGGGCAATCACCTTCAACAATTGTAGTCGCATCACCTTCAACAATTGTAGCCGCATCACCTTCAACATTCCTCGAACTACCTGCCACCGGCACGACCACATTCTATTTTGCACATGTACGATTATTATGAACAAATTTTTTACACTTTGAACATCTTCGCCATTTACTTCTAGCGTTGCTTATAGCTCGCTCCTTTTGAGATTTCATACGTTTATGGGAACCACGTCCCTTGAACCTGGTACCAACTGGAACTCAGATAGTCGTCGTGTTCATAGGAGTAACCCCCAGTAGTTCAACAAATCGATTGCGTCGTGTCTTGGGAGATGCATTGATCTGAGCCTCATTAGCGACTGACATAAAATGTTGATGTGTTCACGAAAACTACACAGCTGAACAAAGTTGTCACACCCCGATATTTCCACGTATTACCGGTGGGCCCGGTGGGGAGTATCGTGACGTAGTTGATATCATCATAGTCAATTTAATCACAGTTTAATGCACAGGGGAAGTCTGAAAGTAATTTATTACAAACCGGTTGAAAGTACAATTAAATATTATACAACAGAATGTAGATGGATCCACAGGTGGATCAAAACAAAAGAAATATTGTTCAACAGACTTAAAGTGATAAAAGCTTGCAAGACTCTTTATTTAATCACTCAGGAGTAGCCAGCCTATTACGTGTAGTACCTGCACTTAACCTTTTAAAAATACGTCAGTTTACACTGGTAAATACAATTAACTAACTCTTTTGAAAAGTGTTTATTAAAATTGATTTAAATGCACAAGGCACAAATATTCTTTTATAACTTGGGACAATTAAAAATAATCTTGTATACAGATTTATATGTTTGTTGTACATTCAGGGCCCAATATAGAAACCGAGAAAAGATTAATAGGCACACCACTAATATAGTCCCACAAGGAGTTATCTTCCCGTGTGGTTATACCTTACACATACGCAACTGTCAGGTGTATGCCTACACCCCGTGCTTAAGTCGTGGCCATTTAGCATTTAATGATGCCAAGGATATCCAGGACACGGTCATTAACCCCCAAAGGCTTTATTTCAAACAAAACAGATTAAAACGGGTTATCTCAATGATTTAACCACTAATTGATTAAATATTCAATACCCGACCAAGTGGTAATAATTTACCGTATCCCAAGCCCGTATTGGGAAAATAAGTTAAAAGTATTTACCTGAGCTAAAATATAATTTTAATCCTAGCCTTATATCAATTCAGCAAGTACAAGTATCTTTTACTGGGCTCCTTAATCTGGAACGAAGGTTTTAAAAACCTATTAGATTCCTAACGGGTCTTCTTTAAGTCCTAACTTAGACCGGTTAGTTTTAAAGAAAGGTTTACGGTTCAAAATACAAGATTAAGCGAAGACCGGGTTAGAATGTGATTTAGACCCGACAAGTATGAAGACTTGTATAAAATGGGTAAACTAAATACACTCTGGATTTTGAAACAAAAATGATAGGGTTTGACCCGTTTCGGTTAGTTTATGCAAACTAGTTACATAAATCGTTCTGAATGCGAATATGCATAACGGGTAACCAAATTAATCTTGTACAAGTTCCACAAGTTAATATGCTTTAAATATGTTATGATATCAGTGGGATACCTTCCATTATGCCCCAAACGAATTTAAAACCAATTTATGCCCCGTAGGGGTATTTTGGTCATTTTAAAGTTTATAAGAGAGTTAAAATAGAAATCTGAGGTTCTGATCTAAAATAATCAGTAAAATATTTATTTTAATAAGTTATAACATTAAGTTATCATATACATGTGAAATTTATCATTTATGGCCAAACTAGCCACCGTAAGGGCACTTTGGTCATTTCACATAAGCTATAAAGGTCAAATTTGGAAATCTGAGTTCAAAACTTTAACTTACTGTAAAGGTATAAAAAATTATTCATAACATCAGTAGGTAATGAGTCTTAGGTGCCAAATATGGTTTTAAACCATACTATGCGCCTAAATCGCATAAAACTCAGTATTTGACTATATTCGGGTTGATTAAGGAAATCTGAGATTTTGATCAACCTTTACCGTTTAAAATAACTTATTTAATATATAAAATCAGTAGAAAAAGGTTTGATATGTAAAGGATGTGTAAAACTCATTTTATTAGCGAAAATGGCATTATCGTCAATAACCGAGTCTATGCAAGAACTCTATGTTATGATCTGTTTAAAATTTAATAAAAATATTCAAAAATCCCTAAATATTATATTATATCAGTGAGTAAAAGTTTTGGTGTCAAAATTTCGGTTTAAATAGGATTCATGTCAAAAATGTCATTTAATTAACAAAAAGGCTTTCATTTACGATATCGCGCAAAACTTCTATTTAAACCATGAACTGATGTCAAACTCTTAGGACATACTTAAATATTAGTAATAAAGGTTTTTGTCTGTAACACCCTTATTATTATTTAACGGTTTAACGTATAATTTACGAAAAACAATCATGTAAATAAGATTACATATACATCAGAAATACGGCTTATTAAAAACCTCTTACAAAAGTTAGAAGTTTAGAACATAATGTAATTAAGTCGTCATTTAAATGTAACAACAAAACGTCATGCGGAAGCTTATTTCTTGATCGTGTTCGGTTCTTCATTGTGCTTGATCGTCCTCCGGTGCTAAAATTTTACCTGAAACTCATTAAACATGAGTTGGATTAGTCATACGAAACTTAGAACGTATTTAAACGGGTTCGCAATGCATCAACGGTTAAAATAAACGATTTTCGCGAAAATGACACATGCTTGCGTAGCGCTAGCACATGCTCGCGCTACGCTAGCACCTGTTTTCGACAGAATGTTGTTTGCTGGTGCTGCAGATTCCCAGCATGACCCGATTTCACGGAAACGAGCATAACTCTCTCGTTTTTAATCCGTTTTACCCGATTCTTTTTCCTACGCGTCCGTAATTTAATTCTCCATCATATGGAGTTAAAATCTAACGTCCGACATAATAAAATTTCAGACTTTTAACTCTTCGGCTTATTACCCTTTTTACCAAATTTTGACCCGTTCATGATTTCATCATCAAACATGTTTATTTGATCTTTAAACTTATGAAATTCCTAGTTTCAATGTCTCCTATCATGTTAATCTCAAATCACGGGTTTCTTACATAATAAAAACCCGTTTACGCTCAAGTGCTTATTTTGACCCGTTAAGGGTATTTAAGCACTTTCAAGCCTAAAATCACTTTCGATTGCTTCTAGCATTCCATCACCACATTTCTCATCCTATAATCTTCCACCACAACTGTATTTATGGTGGGTTTAATGTAGTGATCGATATAAACCAAATTTTACCTCTCGAATCATTATTTTAAGCAAAAACTCAAATAGTGCCATTTGACTAATACAATACCTCTTTCAGATTCTATACTTATTCTAAGTATTTACCTAATCATAAAACTCGTTTCCAAACAACCTTTAAGGGTTGTTTGTTCAATATAGCCTACAAGGGCGTTTTGGTCGATTTTGGTCCTTTTACGACGAAGGACTCTCTCTCAAATTATTCGACCAAAATAGCACTTTTAACTAAAACATAATTATGCGTACTTGGCCCGGATCAACAAGTAGACCCGATTTATACCTCGTTTTCATTATCACACCATCAATGGTGACGCAATTATCCAATTTGCTAATCGGTCCTGTTAATATAAGACTTGACAACTACATTAGTCGATATTGTCAAATGGTGTTATCGCCACCATTCGACCCGTTTGGACTATATGCCCAACATTATCTATTTAATCAAAAACATTGTTTTTGATCTCCAATTCATACATCCATCCCATCCCGGATTTTATTACCATACTCTTTTCTTACAATTTCAACCCATTTCGGCTTACGCCATGGGTATCCTTTTAACCTTGATTTACATTAGTCGACACTTGACAAATTTCCATATTTCCAATATTATCGTTATCACGTTTACAACATATCGAATAAACGGGTATTCTACATAAGTGTGTAAATTACACTTACCTCGCATCCACGCCACGCTTTTCTTTCCGTACTTGCTTCGTTTGACCCGCTCACTCATCAAGCTTCCCCTAGCTTGTTAAGTGCCAACTATCATTCATTATTCACAAGGTTGTTAGATTAGTCATTCCAAATCATGACTTTCACACCTTATGATTATTTGACTATTTTTCTCTTTAAACTCATGAAATTCATCATTTCATCTTATTATTCAAAAACCCATTTCATGGTAAATATGATTTATGTACCCAAACACCTAAATTGTTCAAGTACTTTGTCTTTACTAACTAATATGATGATTCTAATCAAAAGTTTGACACTAACATCATCATATCATAAAAACCCATCTCAATCTTGTATGAACAAATACCCAATCATGTAATTTGTTCAAGTACCTTGTTTCTATTATCAATTATAATGGTTTTTAAACACAAGGTTATCATCATCTTCATTAATAAATCAAAACCCACTTAGCACATACAAGGGTCATCATCAAATCCTTTGTTTCTAGTGCTAATTCATCAAGTTTTCATCTAGTGTTCATTTCTAAACATGAATTTCATACCATATCACTCATAAACTCAACATTCATTTACGAATTCTGATTTTGAGTGTTCATCATTGATTCCAAAACATTACCAAATTATAAAATTTTACATACCTCACGATCCCCTTGACTTGGTGATCGTTTGTAAGTGATCATGCATTTGATTTGAGCTAGTTTTGACCTTCAATTTGGTGAATTAGCTTGAGTTAGGGTTTTGGCTTCTCCTTGCTTCCCCTGGCCTCTTTCACGCACACACACACTCACACACTAGTTTGTGTGTAGTGTTTTTAATTAAAATAAATATTAAGTTTCAATCTTCCTCTTTTGGTCCCTCAAGTTTGGTTAGTTAGTTAGGTAGGGTACAACCCACTTATTTCTAATAATGTTCGCCACTTATTAACTAGGTTAAGCATTCCTAATTAAATTAGTGGGTTCGGGGAATCTATGACTAAGTTTATCTTGAGTCCCGTTAACTCGGGCCTTTTTATCCATTTTAATTTCCTCAAAAGGATTTGTTCACTTTTTATTTAATATTAGGTTTATTTAATTAAATCCTAATATTTGCCGGGTTACTTTTACCACTAACGGTACTTTACCCGTCTTTTAGTATTAACGTGGTTTGATTACCAAACCCGTTTTTGGGGAGTTACAAGTCTACCCCCCTTAAAGAGGTTTCGTCCTCGAAACCTTTTCTTACATAATTCATTGAGTTTAAACTCAATGTATTTGAGCCGAGAAATCTTTTAAACATTACTTATACTTTTATCCAATTGTTAGTATTACCAGAAAAGTATGGTAACATCTTTTTTTGTTATTATTCGTCTACATATCTCCTACGACATAGTGCAACTCGAAATAACGTAATCTCGTTATTTCCACTAGTTTAGTTACTTGGCGATATTCATCACTTTCATATACTATCGAATTCTTTATGGATCCGTTACTTTGACCCGTTTAAAGGTCTTTAGTGAAAACTTTCACTTTTAGCAACAAATTCTTTTGTTTCCAAATTTATTTATTCGGTTCAGTTATACCGAATCCACCGTTTTCGAGCAAACCAAATTTCTTGACTTGAATTGTTGACCTTAACCGGTCTCACTAACTAGACTTATTAGTCTAGTTACTTTTTACCGCTCGCTTGGTTATAATGTGATTCTACTTCACATTGCATCTCTTGACCGTGATCATGTCACATCATGTTTAATTTATATCAACCTTTCATTTTTTAAAATATCACTTTTCGAATATATTGTCTTGCGCCTATCAGTGTCAGGACTTGTATCTTTCATGCTTATTATTTAAATTCCTATCAGAATCTATGTTTGTAAAAACGTTATTTCTTACTAAAACCGAAGTTTTAGTTTTAGGATCTTCTCTTTAACTTTTGTCAATTACCCATTCCAGGATATTGACAACCCATAATGTATTGTTTTCCGTTCTTGTTTTACGCGGGGAATCGTAACAAGTTCCCTCATCTTACACTACTGACCCGTAGGTTCCTTCACTTAACCTCGTAGACTATTTCCTTAAGCTTTCACCTCTTTAAGGCGAGGCCCTTATTATCCATTTGCTTCAATTTATGACTCGTGAGTCATTTTGGCCCCGTAGACCTTTACACTAATTAATATCCCGTAGGTTATGATGATCCCGTAGATCATCTTTTATTCTAGTCTTTATTCAATTGTCTATTTATACATATATAGCTTTAAAGCATCCTTTGTTATGTTTGGAATCATTTAATTTTACTTTTGAACTTTAGTTGACCTTGACCGTAGTCTAAGGTTTCATTTGTTTACTTTCGGACATCTTTCCGACTTTATGACTTCTAGCGTCATTTACACGTCGGTTTGTCTTACGCTTACCATTACCCGGTTCATACTTATACTCCTTTACAACCCATTACTCGGGTCCTTCTATCTTATTGTTTTTAGCTTTCCGGTTTCACCGGTTTACGTTTTCCTATTATATTAAGCGTTATTCCTTAATTTACTCGTTTGACTCATTTTGGGTGAATTTTCATCACTTATGAATGTCAAACTTCATTCTTTATTTGACCCGTCCAACTTTGAAATGGTTGAACGTAATTACCAAAATTTATGTTTGCGAAAATTCTTGTCATCTTTTAGTCATGACTCATATTCCGAGTCTTTTGACTTTCTATTTCGTGTTCCTGTTTCTCAGTCTACGCATGCGTTTAAACCCTTACCCACCAACCGGGTGTTTTACCGAAGTCGTTATTATTGCAACCCTTACGGTATGCATTATGACTTCGTTTCGCTTTTATATTCCTACTTTGTTCTCAAATTTGGTGTTTTACAAAATCGGCCCGTTAAGAGTCATATTTGCATTCTTCGGGTTCGAGTGTAAGCACACCCCTCCCAATTGCATACCTTAATCGTTTTACATTAATCTTTGTCCCTTCACTCGGGCTCATCATCCTAATGTAATACGCTTCCGTCGCCCGGCTGTGCGTTTACATTATTATCAAATATTTTGCTCATTTGGGTACTTTTTAAGTTAGTCCCATTCACCCCACCCTTACTACATCGGACATAAATGTGTTCATCATAAGAAGTTCACGGTACCACGTGTTCACTACTTACTTGGCCAGAGTAAGCGATCAACACCTGGTATACATGACCCTTTTATAATTTTCACATTACACCCCATGTAAGTAATGCCTCTATTTGTTTTTCTTGGAAACAATATCCCGAATAGCTTTTCTATTCAGGTTTTTCCAAGTTTTCAATCTACATATGCAACTTTCAATCTCTACATATTTGTTGCATATTACTATTTATGCAATAATTTAAAACGTGCACCTAATAATGCTTGCTCTAACAGGCTCCCCTTGCCATTAACTTATTCGCAATCGTTGCGCGATTTAGGTCCTTGGTGATCGTGCTCTATTTGTCATACTTTGGACCATTCCTCTGTCAAATCCATGATTTGTTAAACTCTCGCTATCTTCATATGCGAGTGTCCTTCAATCAAAAACATATACAACAGTTAGTAATTTCAACATTAAAGGATGCTCGTATTATAATACAAGGCTTTTCTACTATACGCATCAACGCGTGTAATTTCGTTGACTTTATCTATTCTATATCGTTTTTATTGGTGTAACGTGTATTACACGATAACCATATGTGTTGTTCTCAACACTTTAATCATACAAAACCTTTGATATACATGTACTTACCGGATTTGCGATCAAGCCTCGAACCGAACACATTTGTCAACAACCTTGAGCTCTGATTACCAAATTGTAACACCCTTATTATTATTTAACGGTTTAACATATAATTTATGAAAAACAATCATGCAATTAAGATTACATATACATCAGAAATACGGCTTATTAAAAACCTCTTACAAAAGTTAGAAGTTTAGAACATAATGTAATTAAGTCGTCATTTAAATGTAACAACGAAACGTCGTGCGGAAGCTTATTTCTTGATCGTGTTCGGTTCTTCATTGTGCTTGATCATCCTCTGGTGCTAAAATTTTACCTGAAACTCATAAAACATGAGTTGGATTAGTCATACGTAACTGAGAACGTATTTAAACAGGTTCGCAATGCATCAACGGTTAAAATAAACGATTTTCGCGAAACTGACACATGCTCGTGTAGCGCTAGCACATGCTCACGCTACGCTAGCACCTGTTTTCGACAGAATGTTGTTTCCTGGTGCTGCAGATTCCCAGCATGACCCGATTTCACGGAAACGAGCATAACTCTCTCGTTTTTAATCCGTTTTACCCGATTATTTTTCCCACGCGTCCGTAATTTAATTCTCCATCATATGGAGTTAAAATCTAACATCCGACATAATAAAATTTCAGACTTTTAACTCTTCGGCTTATTACCTTTTTTACCAAATTTTGACCCGTTCATGATTTCATCATCAAACATGTTTATTTGATCTTTAAACTTATGAAATTCCTAGTTTCAATGTCTCCTATCATGTTAATCTCAAATCACGGGTTTCTTACAAAATAAAAACCCGTTTACGCTCAAGTGCTTATTTTGACCCGTTAAGGGTATTTAAGCACTTTCAAGCCTAAAATCACTTTCGATTGCTTCTAGCATTCCATCACCACATTTCTCATCTTATAATCTTCCACCACAACTGTATTTATGGTGGGTTTAATGTAGTGATCTATATAAACCAAATTTTACCTCTCGAATCATTATTTTACGGCAAAAACTCAAATAGTGCCATTTGACTAATACATTACCTCTTTCAGATTCTATACTTATTCTAAGTATTTACCTAATCATAAAACTCATTTCCAAACAACCTTTAAGGGTTGTTTGTTCAATTTAGCCTACAAGGGCGTTTTGGTCGATTTTGGTCCTTTTACGACGAAGGACTCTCTCTCAAATTATTCGACCAAAATAGCACTTTCAACTACAACATAATTATGTGTACCTGGCCCGTATCAACAAGTAGACCGGATTTATACCTCGTTTTCATTATCACACCATCAATGGTGACGCAATTATCCGATTTGCTAATCGGTCCTGTTAACATAAGACTTGACAACTACATTAGTCGATATTGTCAAATGGTGTTATCGCCACCATTCGACCCGTTTGGACTATATGCCCAACATTATCTATTTAATCAAAAACATCGTTTTTGATCTCCAATTCATACATCCATCCCATCCCGGATTTTATTACCATACTCTTTTCTTACAATTTCAACCCATTTCGGCTTACGCCATGGGTATCCTTTTAACCTTGATTTACATTAGTCGACACTTGACAAATTTCCATATTTCCGATATTATCGTTATCACGTTTACAACGTATCGAATAAACGGGTATTCTACATAAGTGTGTAAATTACACTTACCTCGCATCCACGCCACGCTTTTCTTTCCGTACTTGCTTCGTTTGACCCGCTCACTCATCAAGCTTCCCCTAGCTTGTTAAGTGCCAACTATCATTCATTATTCACAAGGTTGTTAGATTAGTCATTCCAAATCATGACTTTCACACCTTATGATTCTTTGACTATTTTTTTCTTTAAACTCATGAAATTCATCATTTCATCTTATTATTCAAAACCCCATTTCATGGTAAATATGATTTATGTACCCAAACACCTAAATTGTTCAAGTACTTTGTCTTTACTAACTAATATGATGATTCTAATCACAAGTTTGACACTAACATCATCATATCATAAAAACCCATCTCAATCTTGTATGAACAAATACCCAATCATGTAATTTGTTCAAGTACCTTGTTTCTATTATCATATATAATGGTTTTTAAACACAAGGTTATCATCATCTTCATTATTACATCAAAACCCACTTAGCACATACAAGGGTCATCATCAAATCCTTTGTTTCTAGTGCTAATTCATCAAGTTTTCATCTAGTGTTCATTTCTTAACATGAATTTCATACCATATCACTCATAAACTCAACATTCATTTACGAATTCTGATTTTGAGTGTTCATCATAGATTCCAAAACATTACCAAATTATAAAATTTGTCATACCTCACGATCCCCTTGACTTGGTGATCGTTTGTAAGTGATCGTGCATTTGATTTGAGCTAGTTTTGACCTTCAATTTGGTGAATTAGCTTGAGTTAGGGTTTTGGCTTCTCCTTGCTTCCCCTGGCCTCTTTCACGCACACACACACTCACACACTAGTTTGTGTGTAGTGTTTTAAATTAAAATAAATATTAAGATTCAATCTTCCTCTTTTGGTCCCTCAAGTTTGGTTAGTTAGTTAGGTAGGGTACAACCCACTTATTTCTAATAATGTTCCCCACTTATTAACTAGGTTAAGCATTCCTAATTAAATTAGTGGGTTCGGGGAATCTATGACTAAGTTTATCTTGAGTCCCGTTAACTCGGGCCTTTTTATCCATTTTAATTTCCTCAAAAGGATTTGTTCACTTTTTATTTAATATTAGGTTTATTTAATTAAATCCTAATATTTACCGGGTTACTTTTACCACTAACGGTACTTTACCCGTCTTTTAGTATTAACGTGGTTTGATTACCAAACCCGTTTTTGGGGTGTTACATTGTCCACTCACATTTTCAAAAATCTCATTTTAATATCAAAAGGGCATAATGGTCAACATTTAAGCAATTAACGGAAACATGCAAATGATTCGGATTTCTAAGGAACCATAGTTGTATAACCTCAGAGGGTTATACTAACCTATAATATGGTCCTAAAGGAACCCTAAGGCATATCTAAAACAAGCTAAATCGGGTCAGAACTGAAAGTCAAAGCAAAAGTCTACTTTTGCGACTTTCGGTTGCGAACCGAGCCAAAACTCAGAATTGTCGGGTTGAACATGCCTAAACATGTTCTTATATTATTTACCAAGTTATTTAGATGTAAAACATGTTCCACAACTTCTACATTATCAGTTATGAATTAATTTGTAAAAACTGATTCTGTTGACTTTTTATTTATAAGTTGGACCCGACATTTGACTAAGTTAGAGTGATAATCAGTAGGTGCCCTTTTAAGGGTTTATTACCTACATAATTACCAACTCATAGCCACTTTCAATTGAAAAATGGTTGGACCATTAGTGATTAATCACTAAGTCAAAGCTTAATTACGATAGCTTTGACTTTTGGTCATTAAACCAATAAAACTTAAACTTAGGAGGCTAAGAATGCTTACAAGGACTCTTAGCACGAGATTAGAACTGAGGAAGGCTCTCTTGAACTCCAGGAAGCTCCCGAGAAAGAGTTTTGAAGTGAAAATATTCAAGTGCAAATGAACAAGTAAAACCAAGGGGCCTTTATATAGGAATTTCTACATCATAAGATCAGTCCACATGTCCCTACATTGATTCCAAATGATTCCAGGTGTCCCTAGTGCATGAAAAACCATTTGCTCAGTCCCTGGTATCGAATTCAGACATTCAAAGGCGGTGGAACTGACTGAACCTGCAGTTGTGCATGTTTTCTGCATCTAACACTCTTACGCGGCCCGCGTAAGAATTGAAGCCGGCCTACGCGGCCCACGACGGGGGGTAAAATTCGGTAAACAATTTCCAAACGTTTCAGTTTCAGTCCCTGGTCCAATTTTAATTTAAGTAACTTTTGTTTATTGCACTTATGACCCCCATAGTTAACTTTTAAGGGCCTTAGGTCATAAATTAACTCCGTTAAGTTGCCCGTTAGTTGTGCGCTCACCCGAAACATCTCGTTTTCATTGAAACTTCAAGAGACTAAAATCTAATATTCTTGGAAGCAAAATATACAATTATTACAATGTTTTTGAGATCGTTAAAAGGTCACTCAGAGGTAACATTTAGCATGTTGACACTTTTAACCCCTATGCTTCGTAAAATTTTCAATTTAAACACAAACGGCTTTCAATGTCCGATAATTTTATTCATCAAGGATTACGAACATCTTATAAGGTCATTCAGAGGCACGAGTTTGGCATGATGACATATTTGATCCTTTTACATGCGTATTTACATTGTTTGACGACTTTAGTCCCTTGGAATCAATTCCTTACACGTTTAAAGTCCATGACACGTGTCTTTATTATATTGGACATGATTTTGCGAGGTGTTACATCCTCACCCCCTTAAAAGAAATCTCGACCTCGAGATTTACTAAAATAAATGAGGGTACTTCTGCTTCATTGTGGATTCAACCTCCCACGTGTATTCTGGGCCTCTACGGGCATCCCATTTTACTTTCACAATTGGCACATGCTTCCTTCGAAGCTTCTTAACCTGTCGATCCTCAATCGACAAAGGTTTTTCAACAAACTTCAAGCTCTCATCTATCTGCACGTCCTTATGTGACATTGCTAGCGACTCATCGGCTAGACATTTCTTTAGATTGCAGATGTGGAATACGTTATGAATTCCACTGAGTTCTTCTGGCAAATTCAACTTGTAGGCTATAGTTCCGACACATTCGATGATCTCGAATGGTCCTATATATCTTGGGCTTAGCTTGCCCTTTTTGCCAAATCGCATCACCCCTTTCCAGGGTGATACCTTAAGTAACACTTTATCGCCAACTTTAAACTTTAAAAGTTTGCGCCTCAAATCAGCATAACTTTTCTGCCTGTCCCTGGCAGGTTTAGACGATCATGAATTTGGACAATCTTATCCGTCATCTCTAGGACTATATCAGGTCCTGACAGTTGGACATCTCCAACTTCCGCCAAACAAATTGGCGTTCTGCACTTTCTTCCGTACAAATCTTCGAAAGGTGCTGCTTGAATACTCGAATGATAGCTATTATTGTACGAAAATTCAATCAATGGAAGATGGTCATCCCAACTTCCACCTAAATCTATAACACAAGCTCGTAGTATATCCTCAAGCGTTTGAATAGTATGCTCGCTTTGCCCATCCGTCTGAGGATGATAAGCAGTGCTAAAATTTAATCGAGTGCCTAAAGATTGCTGAAAGCTTTTATAAAATGCGACGTGTATCTTATATCCCTATCAGAGATAATAGACACTGGCACTCCGTGGAGAGATACAATCTCGTCCATGTACAACTGAGCTAGCTTATCGGAACTGTGAGTTTCTTTAATTGGCAAGAAGTGAGCTGACTTGGTCAATCTATCGACTATAACCCAAATAGTATCATTCCCACGTTTTGTCTTTGGTAACTTAGTGATAAAATCCATGGTTACCATTTCCCATTTCCAAGTGGGAAGTTCAGGCTGTTGTAATAAACCTGACGGTTTCTAATGTTCGGTTTTAACCTGTGCACATGTCAAGCATTTAGCCACATAAGTGGCTATAGATTTCTTCAAACCTATCCACCAATAATTTGCCTTTAAATCTTGGTACATCTTATCACTGCCAGGATGTACCGAATATTTAGAGCTATGAGCTTCTTGGAGAATCACATCTCTAAGCCCTCCGTAGATTGGAACCCATATTCGACCATTTATCCTAAGGATTCCATCCTTGCCATGTGATAACTGATCAGCAGTGACGCCTAATTTCTCATTCGGATAGTTAGCTTCTAATACAGCTTCCTTTTGAGCGGCTAACAATCTTTCATTCAAGCTGTTCTTCAACTCAATGCTTTTGGCATTGATTCTAATAGGCTTAACCCTTTCCTTTCTGCTCAAGGCATCAGCGACTACATTCGCTTTGCCTGGATGATATCGTATTTCACAATCATAATCATTCAGTGCTTCCATCCATCGGCACTGTCTCATGTTGAGATCCTTCTGGTTAAACAGATGTTGAAGGCTCTTGTGATCAGAATAGATCATGCACTTTGTCCCATAAAGATAATGCCTCCATAGCTTTAGTGCAAATACAATGGCACCCAACTCCAAATCGTGGGTGGTGTAATTCTTCTCATGCACCTTTAATTGACAGGAAGCATATGCAATAACTTTGCCCTTCTGCATAAGCACGCATCCCATACCTGTGTGCGATGCGTCGCAATAAACCACAAACTCTTCAATCCCTTCTGGCAATGTTAATACCGGAGCATTGCTTAATTTCTGCTTAAGAATATCAAAGGATTCTAGTTGCTTGGGACCCCAGTCAAACTTGACATTTATCCGGGTCAATGAAGTCAAAGGTGCAGCAATCCTTGAGAAATTTTCAATGAAGCATCTATAGTATCCTGCTAGACCCAAGAAGCTGCGAATCTCTGTAGGTGTCTTGGGCTCTTTCCAATTCATAACCGCTTCAACCTTAGCGGGATCCACCTGGATTCCACGCTCACTTACCACGTGTCCAAGAAATTGGACTTCTCGAAGCCAAAACTCACATTTAGAAAACTTGGCATAGAGCTTCTCTTGCTGTACAAGTTTAAGGATACATCGGAGATGTTCTTCATGATCGACTTGATTCCTTGAATAAATGAGTATGTCATCGATGAAGACAATGATAAACTTGTCTAAATACGGCTTGCAAACTCGATTCATGAGATCCATGAAGGCCGCAGGTGCATTAGTGAGCCCGAAAGGCATCACCAAGAACTCATCGTGGCCGTAGCACGTTCTGAATGCAGTCTAGTGCACGTCTTCGTCTCTGACCTTCAATTGGTGATAACCCGATCTTAAATCGATCTTTGAGAATTAACTCGCTCCTTGAAGCTGATCGAATAGATCATCGATCCTGGGTAAAGGATATCTATTCTTGATTGTAACCTTGTTTAATTCGCGATAGTCAATGCACAGACGCATTGACCCATCCTTCTTCTTCACAAACAGAATCGGTGCTCCCCAAGGGGACGAGCTAGGCCTAATAAATCCTTTTTCTAACAAATCATCCAACTGAGTCCTTAACTCTTTCATCTCAGTTGGTGCCAATCGATATGGTGCTCTTGCAATCGGTGCTGCTCCAGGAATGATATCAATTCTGAACTTCACTTGCCTATCTGGAGGTAATCCGGGTAGTTCTTCAGGGAAAACGTCTGGATATTCAGAAATAACGGGGATGTCTTCAATCTTTGGTTTTGGTTCATCAATGGTCACTTGTGCCACGTAAATAACACAACCTCTCTTCATACACTTTGATGCCTTAAGCATAGACACTTGCTTAGGCAGTCCATACTGAGTATCTCCTTGAATCGTAAGTGGCTCACTATAAGGAGTCTTGATAACCACTTGCTTCTTATCACAAACAACCTGGGCTTGGTTATGAGATAACCAATCCATGCCTATTACTATGTCAAATCCTGCCAATTTCAATGGAAGCAAGGATAGTGGAAAAGAGTGATTCCTAATGGATATAAAACATCCATCTAGAACAGTTGAGGGAGTTTCTATGGTACCATCAGCCAATTCTACTTCGTATTTTATGCTTAGAGTTTTAACAGGCAGATTTACTAATTTACAAAACTTATTATCTACAAAAGACTTGTCTACACCTGAATCAAACAATACTCTGTCATAAACATCGTTGATAAGAAAGGTACCTTTTATCACATTATTGTCTTGAACGGCTTCCCGAGCATTAATTTGAAAGACCCTAGCATTGGTCTTTTTAGCCTCCTCAGGCTTCCTTGCATATTTTGGGCAGTTAGTCTTGATGTGCCCCTTCTCGTTACAGTTGTAACAATTTGCATCCTTCATCTTTTTGCAATCCAAGGTCTTATGCTCCTTGGACTTGCAGATCCCACAAGGTAGAGGCTGAGATTCAAATCTGCATTTCCCGAGGTGGTACTTCTTACAGGTTTTGCACCTGGTCTTCTCGTCAGAATGCTGGGCACCCTTTTTAAACCCAGAATTCTTTTTATGTTCCTGACCACCTGTCCTATAATCAGAGTTGCCCTTCCTTTTCTTGTCGGAGCGATTAGAACTCTCATCCTCCCTTTTCCTTTTCCCTTCTTCAGAATTCTTGAGCGATCTCTGCCTAACCGCATTGAGGGTAAGGGATAAGGACAGATCAGCCACTGACCTAAAGGTAGTAGGTCTAGATGCTTTCACACTTTCTTTGATTTCCGGAGCTAAACCTCCAATAAAACGAGCTATGTGTTTCGGTTCCGGTGTCACCAGATAAGGAACCAATCGCGACATAGTATTGAAACTTGTAAGGTATGCTTGACAGTCTAAATTCCTCATGACCAAGGTCAAGAAGTCAGCTCAATTTTCTCAACTTCATGTTGAGGATAGAAAGTATCTTTGATCAACGCAACGAATTGATCCCATGTCATGTTATACAACGGGATCTTTCCAGTAGCTTGGATTAGGGACCTCCACCAAGCTAATGCTTCACCTTTAAAGGATTGTGAAACAAACTTCACAATGTCCTGTTCTGCGCAACCACTAATATCAACTACTGTATCCATCTCATAGAGCCAGGTCATACAATCGATGGCCCCTTTCTCCCCTATGAAGTCTCTAGGCTTGCAGGAGACAAAATACTTATAAGAGAAGGTTTTAACAATCTGCCTAGATGGAATAATTTTCTGGTTCGATGAATGATGAGAATCATCCTTATTCGACTCGTGTGTTTTAAAAGGGGGCTTACTATGAGCCACGGATCGAGTCTTAGTGTGAGTACCACTTGATTCTTTAAATTTTCTGTCTAGGGCTTGAGTAACAGCATTATCTATCAATACCTGAAAATTTGCACCGGTTATGTTTATTCTGGTGGTATCATTTCTTTCTCCGGTATGGTTGTTGACCTCTTCTGATTCAGCCATGTAGCTTGATTTGCTACATAAAATGTTGACAATAATTTATTCAGAAGTCTTGTTATGGAATTGTCATTTTGACAATTCATTAACCATGGTAAACATAGACCATATTTGGTTAATTCGTTAATCATATTTATTTAGGATTTTCATTATAATTTATCCTAGTTATAAAACATTAAGGATATTATCAGTGGCACAAAAGGCCTAGTCACAATGACATTTTTAATTCATAAGCCATGATCTCGTAAGATCGGGGCATTAAGGTTTGAACGTAGTTCATTACCTTTTCTTGATAGGGAGTCGTAGACTACAACTGTCTTTTGTCTTAATTGACAATTATTATGGCCTGTAGGCACTTCATCACTAATGGATGTTTAATATATGATCATCTTAATTGATGAGTTGAACCCATGATTTCTAAATCATTAGGCTATATAAGGAATCTGGAAGAATCCAATGTGAGGATGACAAGTGTGATTTTATCGTATCACTGTTGTCAGGAGTGTTAACATGTTTTCAGATGTTAACAAGGAATTTGAATCTTTTTAAATAGGTTCTACCATCATGGCCATGTCTATAATGACACATAGGCTAGGTTATACCTTTTAAGATTCCTTTCTAATATAAACTGGCTGATCAATTACAAAAAGGAATGATATTTTGATTATTTCATATAATATGTTATACATATAATGACAAAGGACACTTAAATGAAACATTCAAATAAATTTAAATGAATTACATAATTGCCCTAAACAGGACTTTTAATAAATAACATTGTCCACGTAGGGACTAAGAGAAGAAATACAAGTCCTCACAGGGACTGAATACTTAAATAAATGTCCACGCAGGGACTTAATTGAAATTTAAAAATTACAAAACAAATAAATAAGGAATTTCAATAATCCCTCTTCTTCTTCCCCTTTATTAGGTTTGCCAAACCCTTAAGTAGTCTCCGGCGGCTTCTACGCTCCTCCTGAACCTCGCGTTCCACCTGGTTCAACCTCTGAAGGATCTCCTGCTGCTGCGGTGGTTGGATATGTGGCAGCCGCGGCGGCTGCTGATGCGGAGGTTGAGGAGGTGGCGGGTATTGATACCCATATGCTTGGTACCCAGATTGGTGTGACAACTGTCAAAATCCAGGTATCCGTACAATTAATTAATCATGATTAGTGTTTAATGACTGTGCTGATCATTTACAATTAACTGCTTTCTAATTTCTGCATTATATTTACGCGTGCATCATATATTGCATAATGTCATACCATTACTGCATGCAAACATATTGACATAAAGGATGCACAAAGCACAGTTAGCTTAGTAAACGGATAAATCAGCAAAATGCTGACAGAACTCAGCACATAGACATACATTGTTTTGAGACCCAGTATGGACCAGAAACTAGGTACTACACTAGTATAGAGTGTAGGAAAGTAAGGATCACAAAACTGCCTTGCTTAGTGACAGTTTAAGTGCCGGAAAGTGCCCAAAAACTCACCCAAAGTGTTGAATTCAGCAAAATTCAGCATAAATCAGCATTTTAACATACTTTTATCATGCAGAAATATGGTAAAATGTTCCTGAATGCTTTCCTAAGTGTCGGGAATTAAAAGTGTCACAAAAGGGTACATAAAGAACACTAAACTGCAAAGTTTAGCACTTTAACGAATCAGTATCTAACCAAACAACCGGACACTACCCGAAACACCAAATTTACACTAGAAACACTGTTTTAACATTTCCAAGCTAGTTATGGTCCCCGAACATCAAAACACCCTATAAAATATCAAGTAACTAACATAACTAACTAACAATTGATATTTAGCCAAAAAGTAACTAGTATGGTTAAAACCTACCTTACTACCCCCCCCCCCCCCCACCTAGTAATCGGCCATACCTCACCTCCATACCTCAAGATTACATTTCATTATTAAAATGGATTGTGTTCCCTTGTTGCTAGCATAATATACACAAAATAAAGAGCTAGGATGGTTATAAGTATAACCCTTTGATCATAACTTTCATAATCTCACACACACTACTCTCCTCTCTTCCCCTCTCTTGCTCTCGGCCGAACATAGCACCACCATCATCATCATTTTTCATCCAACATACAACCATTCCAAGTATATACAAAGGTGCTAGAAGCAAGACTAAGGAGATTGGTGGCTTTGGATCTTGAAGAACCTCTCTTGTTTGCTTTTATCCTCTTCATTTCTACACTTGAATCATCCCTAGCCTTGAGCTAGTGGTAAGATCCTTGTACACTCCATTTTACTTCTATTTTAAGTGGTTAAAGATGAATCATAATCAAAAGCATCAAGAACACTAAAGATCATAAGAAGTGATCATGAACATAAGCTTGTTTAATGAAGATATCTTGATGAATATGAGTTGTTATGATTGTTGATCATTGATTGTTTGTAGGAATGATGTTGATCATCATAAAATCCTACTAGATCATGATTAAAAACATAATCTAGTAAGATGTGAAAGTAGAAATGATGAAGGATGATAGATCATCCACACAAAGGTCACGAACTTGAAAGAATACTTTGTTTTCTTGAAAAATAATGAACAAAGTAAGTTGTTAAACATGTCGATCTAAAGACTTATGAATGGTTTTTCAAAAGAACCAACTTAACATATAAGTTTCATTAAAACTTGGTTCTTACATAAACAAACATTATTTTTGGTGGTTAAACAAGTGTAGAAACACTTGTGTAACAAGAAAATTTCACAAAGAAAATTTTTTATAAAACATGATTACAAGTTGTAAACATCTAAATCCTTCAAGAATGATGTTTTTAAATAAAGAACCACACTTTAAAGGGTAACTAAACTCACTAAACACACTACCAAGTTACTACAAATTTTCATAAACTTTCAAGTTCATGAAGTAGTAGAATATGCATGATTTTGGCAAGATTGGTAAGTAAAGGTTGTTTAGTGTTAATTGTGAATTGATTGTGATGATTTTTACAAAACAAAATGATATGCTTGAAAGCATGGAAACCTCCGTTTTTAGGGGAAACTATGGCAAAATTTTCTAAAAATATAAACACTTAGAAAAATATTTATAAACATGCACTTACAACTGTGTTTTCAACAATAAATTGTTACATAAACTTTGCCATAATTTTTTGTTACAAAAATACAAATATTGGAGGTTGGTTTTCATAAATAAAAGTGACTAAATATGTATTTAGGAAATATATATTTAGAAGACACAATGTGTGTGATTATTTGTATACTTTGTGTATAAGTTATATTATTTTAGGACTTGAAGTAATATAACTCACGAAATACCAAGGATTACAATCCAAAATGTTACCAAAATATCAAGGAATAAATATACAAGTTACACACAAAAGATTGGCGAAACCGAACAAGAAATGTAACTTACAAAATATTCCGGAACTTAATTCACAAGTATATTTTGGTAAATAATATTTTGGACACAAGGAAATGAAAATATGATTTTTATGATTATCACAAAGTTATATCATATTTTGACAAGAAGGAAATATATGATTTTTGGTCAATAAAAATATATATATATTTACTTGGAATTTTTTTTAGAAGATATATTATTTTTGGGAAAGATATATATTCTCTTGAGTAAACTTGAATACATTATTTTGGATAAAAATAAGTTTATA
This sequence comes from Helianthus tuberosus, assembly GCA_030545235.1. NCBI lineage: Eukaryota > Viridiplantae > Streptophyta > Magnoliopsida > Asterales > Asteraceae > Helianthus > Helianthus tuberosus. The sequence continues at coordinate 40,220 of JARYGA010005122.1, read as the reverse complement.
TATATTTTCTAAAGGTAGACTTGAAAATATATTATTTTTGTAACTTATATGAAAATACAAATATTTTTGCCAAGTGAAAAATTATAAATAATTTTTCTAAGTAATATTTCTTGAATATATATTTTGGAAATATATATCGGTGGACTTTTATTAGAAATAATATTCCAGAAAATTTAACATAAATTTAAGTATATGAATACTTAATGAATACAGTAAAATACGTATTTTCATACGTATAAATACACACAGGAATACGACATCAATACATGGCAAAAATATACAAATACAAGAATACGAATACAAATACCCCCATCCTTGGAAAGGAAATACAAGTATAAATACTTAGGAAGTATTAGGTTAAAATATGTTATTTTAACGATTATTCCAAAATTTAATAAATATAATTTAAGTTAAAATATTAATTATTTTGACAATAATTATATAACTTGGAATAATACTAAATCAAGGCACGGCACGTTCGTCTAATAGACATTAGTACGTTGCAGGTAGTCGTGTTCACCGAAGGAGCTTTGAGTTACTATGACCCGAAGACGCAAGCCTGTGAGTTCATGACCCCCTTTTCTTTTAACTGTTTTCAGTTTTATAACTTCGGGGGTGAAGTACATGTTACAACTGTTTACAAACATTTTATACATGGTATGGTTAGCTAAGGAAGGGTATTGCTTGATCATGTGAGTGGTGGGTATAACACTTAAGGCCATTAATCCTCGTTGTAGGACCGAGGGACATGAGTGATAGGTCTATTTGGGTGTAGCGAGCCCACACCCATGTGGACCAGGGTGGCCCATGAGGTGACTATGTCTTATTCCCGGAGACAAATCTGCTAGGTTTGAGTTTTCCTGCATCACTTCACACATATCAATGGCCTTGCAAACCCTTGGTGATATATTTTCCTTGTTGCTTTCATTCCAGGATTTACATACATACAGACATACTTTCAAAGGTTTATTCATACACACAAACAAACACATGAACTCGCTCAACTTTTGTTGATGTTTTCAAACTACATGTATTTCAGGGAATTAGATGTGGATCTGGCGGGCGTTTGCATGTTTCAAGTTATGTCAAGAGTAAAAGATGTCATCCATGGTCTTAGGGTTTGGTCAGTGTGTCTTATTCCTTGACGAGACACGTCTTGCAAATCCTGGTTTATTTAATGTCTTTTGTCGAGTCTTTGTGATCTCTTAAACAAGTTGCATGGTTTGTACTCGTATTTGAATTTCTATGTTTTAATACAATGTTGTCATGACTTTAAACTTAATTAATGGATGAACGTCTATGGTTTCAATCATATAGTTGTTGTTATGATTGAATGCAAAGGTATTAAGAAAGTCACACCATAATCACGCTTCCGCAATATTCAGGGTGTTACAATTGGTATAAAGCTGCGAATGGTCCTTCAGGGTGAAGTGCATTGTAGTTGGTCGGCTCGAGGTACGGGTCGATGGCAGGGGCATTGTAGTAATTGTAGCCAGGATAAGCTGGTTGTTCAAAAGGGTTATACGCCGCTGCACCGACGTAAGAAGGATTTGGGTTATCATAACCCGTGTGTGGTGTTGGTGCGACTGGAACTGAGTCGACTTCAGAAATTGGGTTTGAAGGCCCACCTATTTGCGGGTCTTCATACAGTGCGGGTAGTGGCTGCCACTGGAGTGTTGAGGGGTGCTGAAATGGAAATCCCCTCCTCGCACGGACATCCGTGCACCTATTCTTCTTCTCCTCGGTGGTTCCGGAGGCAGTTGCTGCTCTAGCGACGGCGGTGGCAGTGGCGTGACCGCCTGGAAATGCGAATCCTCAGAGGGATCCTGCTGCTGTTGTGGTAGTGGGTTGTAAGGGGGAGTGAACTCCCAGCAGTATGTGGCCCATCTTTCAACAAAACTGTCTGGGACCCTGTATGGCGAACCATGAAATGATGATCCGTCAGAAATCTCTATGGGATGCGTCGGCGTCCCAGTTGGTGGCATTTCTGGATCTGGATCCTCGTCCATATCCATATCTTGATCACCGGAAAAATGATCTTCTGGTCCCAATGGGTTATGGCCCATTAGTTCTTCAATCTGGTTTGCCGGGTTGAATCGGCTCGGGAAGTAAGAACCCGAACGCTGCAACGGGATGAACGAGTGGTGTGAGTGATCGGACTCGTTGTCTTGATGGAGACAGAATGGATCTTGATATGATGGCGAGGAGCTAAATGAGACGGAACGACTCGCGGGTTCCAAATATGTTCTAAAGTCTTCGCGAGGACAAGAGCTAAGGTTTACTGAAGGCGTTCGCCGGTGTGAGGGCCCGGCCTCATGGTCATTCCTTGTTGTGATTGGCGCCTTGCCTCTTCCACCTCTTCCTCTGATACGTGGCGGCATTTTGTCTTATCCTGTCAAAACAAACAATAGAAATCAACAAGAAGAAAAATAATAAGATTAGGATTAGTCCTAAGTCATTAGCCTAGACTCGGAAGACAAGGAATGTGCACACTGTGTCATTGAGATTAAACACAAAAGGCTAGTGTTTAATTCACTCAATGTTGGCTCTGATACCAACCTGTCGCACCCCGATATTTTCACGTATTACCGGTGGGCCCGGTGGGGAGTATCGTGACGTAGTTGATATCATCATAGTCAATTAAATCACAGCTTAATGAACAACGGAAGTCTGAAAGTAATTTATTACAAACCAGTTGAAAGTACAATAAAATATTATACAACGGAATGTAGATGGATCCACAGGCGGATCAAAACAAAAGAAATATTGTTCAACAGACTTAAAGTGATGAAAGCTTGCAAGACTCTTTATTTAATCACTCAGGAGTAGCCAGCCCATTACGTGTAGTACCTACACTTAACTTTTAAAAATACGTCAGTTTACATTGGTAAATACAATTAACTACCTCTTTTGAAAAGTGTTTATTAAAATTGATTTAAATGCACAAGGCACAAATATTCTTATATAACTTGGGACAATTAAAAATAATCTTGTATACAGATTTATATGTTTGTTGTACATTCATGGCCCGATATAGAAACTGAGATAAGATTAATAGACACACCACTAATATAGTCCCACAAGGAGTTATCCTCCCGTGTGGTTATACATTACACATACGCAACTGTCAGGTGTATGCCTGCACCCCGTGCTTAAGTCGTGGCCATTTAGCATTTAATGATGCCAAGGATTTCCAGGACACGGTCATTAACCCCCAAAGGCTTTATTTCAAACAAAATAGATTAAAACGGGTTATCTCAATGATTTAACCATTAATCGATTAAATATTCAATACCCGACCAAGCGGTAATAATTTACCGTATCCCAAGCCCGTATTGGGAAAATAAGTTAAAAGTATTTACCTGAGCTAAAATATAATTTTAATCCCAGCCGTATATCAATTCAGCAAGTACAAGTATCTTTTATTGGACTCCTTAATCTGGAACGAAGGTTTTAATAACCTATTAGATTCCTAACGGGTCTTATTTAAGTCTTAACTTAGACCGGTTAGTTTTAAAGAAAGGTTTACGGTTCAAAACGCAAGATTAAGCGAAGATCGGGTTAGAATGTGATTTAGACCTGACAAGTATGAAGACTTATATAAAATGGGTAAACTAAATACATTCTGGATTTTGAAACAAAAATGATAGGGTTTGACCCGTTTCGGTTAGTTTATGCAAACTAGTTACATAAACCGTTCCGAATGCGAATATGCATAACGGGTAACCAAATGAATCATGTACAAGTTCCACAAGTTAATATGCTTTAAATATGTTATGATATCAGTGGGATACCTTCCATTATGCCTCAAACGAATTTAAAACCAATTTATGCCCCGTAGGGGTATTTTGGTCATTTTAAAGTTTATAAAAGAGTTAAAATAGAAATATGAGGTTCTGATCTAAAATAATCAGTAAAAATATTTATTTTAATAACTTATAACAGTAAGATATCATATATATGTGAAATTTATCATTTATGGCCAAACTATGCACCGTAAGCGCACTTTGGTCATTTCACATAAGCTATAAAGGTCAAATTTGGAAATCTGAGTTCAAAACTTTAATTTACTGTAAAAGTATAAAAATTTATTTATAACATCAGAAGGTAATGAGTCTTAGGTGCCAAATATGGTTTTAAACCATACTATGCGCCTAAATCGCATTAAAGTCGGTATTTGACGATATTCGGGTTGATTAAGGAAATCTGAGATTTTGATCAGCCTTTACTGTTTAAAATGTAGAAAAATGTTTGATATGTAAAGGATGTGTAAAACTCATTTTATTAGCGAAAAGGGCATTATCGTCAATTACCGAGTCTATGCAAGAACTCTGTGTTATGATCAGTTTAAAATTTAATAAAAATCTTCAAAAATCCCTAAATATTATATTATATTAGTGAGTAAAAGGTTTGGTGTCAAAATTTGGGTTTAAATAGGATTTATGTCAAAAATGCCATTTAATTAACAAAAAGGCTTTCATTTACGATATCGCGCATAACTTCTATTTTAGACCATGAACTGATGTCAAACTTTTAGGACATACTTAAATATTAGTAATAAAGGTTTTTTCCACTCACATTTTCAAAAATCTCATTTTAATATCAAAAGGGTATAATGGTCAACATTTAAGCAATTAACGGAAACATGCAAATGATTCGGATTTCTAAGGAACCATAGTTGTATAACCTCAGAGGGTTATACTAACCTATAATATGGTCCTAAAGGAACCCTAAGGCGTATCTAAAACAAGCTAAATCGGGTCAGAACTGAAAGTCAAAGCAAAAGTCTACTTTTGCGACTTTCGGTTGCGAACCGAGCCTAAACTTAGAATTGTCGGGTTGAACATGCCTAAACATGTTCTTATATTATTTACCAAGTTATTTAGATGTTAAAACATGTTCCACAACTTCTACATTATCAGTTATGAATTAATTTGTAAAAACAGATTCTGTTGACTTTTTATTAATAAGTTTGACCCGACATTTGACTAAGTTAGAGTGATAATCAGTAGGTGCCCTTTTAAGGGTTTATTACCTACATAATTACCAACTCATAGCCACTTTCAATTGAAAAATGGCTAGACCATTAGTGATTAATCACTAAGTCAAAGCTTAATTACGATAGCTTTGACTTTCGGTCATTAAACCAATAAAACTTAAACTTAGGAGGCTAAGAATGCTTACAAGGACTCTTAGCACGAGATTAGAACTGAGGAAAGCTCTCTTGAACTCCAGGAAGCTCCAGAGAAAGAGTTTTGAAGTGAAAATATTCAAGTGCAAATGAACAAGTGAAACCAAGGGCCTTTATATAGGAATTTCTATTTCATAATATCAATCCACATGTCCCTACATTGATTCCAGGTATCCCTAGTGCATGAAAAACCATTTGCTCAGTCCCTGGTATCGAATTCAGGCATGCAAAGGCAGTGGAACTGACTGAACCTACAGCTGTGCATGTTTTCTGCATCTGACACTCTTACGCGGCCCGCGTAAGAATTGAAGCAGGCCAACGCGGCCCGCGACGGGGGGTAAAATCTGGTAAACAGTTTCTAAACTTTGTAGTTTCAGTCCCTGGTCCAATTTTAATTTAAGAAACTTTTTTTTATTGCACTTATGACCCCCATAATTAACTTTTAAGGGCCTTGGGTCATAAATTAACTCCGTTAAGCTCCCGGTTAGTTGTGCGCTCACCCGAAACGTCTCGTTTTCATTGAAACTTCAAGAGACTAAAATCTTATATTCTTGGAAGCAAAATATATAATTATTACAATGTTTTTGAGATCATTAAAAGGTCACTCAGAGGTAACATTTAACATGTTGACACTTTTAACCCCTATGCTTCATAAAATTTTCAATTTAAGCACAAACGGCTTTCAATGTCCGATAATTTTATTCATCAAGGATTACGAACATCTTATAAGGTCATTCAGAGGCATGAGTTTGGCATGATGACATATTTGATCCTTTTACTTGCGTATTTACATTGTTTGACGACTTTAGTCCCTTGGAATCAATTCCTTACACGTTTAAAGTCCATGACACGTGTCTTTATTATATTGGACATGATTTTGCGAGGTGTTACAAAATTTTAACACCAATTTGTTTACAACATACTCAGTTGCGTGACTAATCTCATGAACACATCGGTTGATCTCCTCCATACGATCTGGATCGCCCCCATCAGTAAGAATGGACCCGGGGGAACTATTTGGAACAGCTTCACATGTCCATCGCCTCAATATATATTGTTTCAAAAACTCCCTCACATCAACAACCCTTAACACACAGAAAACGTGACTGCACAACAATCCAAACTACTCAAACCTGTTGCAGTTACATTTAACAGTGACACCCTCCTCGCATATCATAACCTGTGACATTGCAAATCAAAAAACACAGTGTATAAACAAGTGGGCTACTTAAATAAAATAAAAAACACATTGTAATATATATATATATATAATAAACAAAAAACAAAATATCACCTCAAAGAACGCAGAGCATGGCTGATCGAGATCCTTAATAAAAAAAATTAATGAAATCACCGATACGATCTAATCTGACACTAGTACAACAATGAATTGCATGTTGAATCTCCAGTTGAACATCAAAAAAAATAGTTCTGGTGTATATCTGAGCAGCTTGCCTCTCTAGAACAAAATCTCTCCATGGGTCAGGCTTGGTATACCGAGTGTCGTGATCATTTTTTTGATGCTCGTGTCTTTGGGCCTCAATAGCTGTATCGAAGTGGCCAAGAAATTCAACCAAAGTGCACTTTCGATTACTAATCTTGCCAAAGAAGTGATTCTCGCTTTCGGATCTAGATGAGGTCTGCATAAGTCCGAACAATTTTTCTTCATGATAATAAGCTGGAATCTGTGACTCGCGGAGCCCGTATATATATGTCAACCATTCATGGTTAGTTAAGCTAAAATCATTTAAGATAGCTGCCCATTCAGTCTCAAACGCTTCAGGCAATAAAGAATCATTCCAAACAACTGCAGACAATCTTTTCCTGAAATCATTATTTGAACATAGAGTAGCCCCGACCTGTGCAAAAATTGTGTGGGGTAAAAAAATAAACAATACAATAAAATAGATATAAAAAAACTCCCAAAAAAACAGACCTTTGTAGTAAGTTTATCCATTATATGCCACATGCATAACCGATGCCATGCGCAATAGCCCTTTTCATCACAGAGTCTTGGTCAGTGACGATTACGTGAGGCGCGTACCCATATACGTCCTTAAACACCTTAAGTAACCAACTATATGTCGCCTCCGTTTCAGAACCAAGAATGGCAACACCAAGTGTGACGTTCCTGTTGTGATTATCAATCCCAGTAAAAGGGACAAACATCATGTTATACCTAAAAAAACATGGTACAATAAAAAACATAGCACAAAAATTCATATAGATTTATAACACTGAAGTGATAAAACACAATGCATCTAGAACTATGAATCACGACGTTACTTATTCTTCTTGTACGTAGCATCAAAGGATACTGTAGGATCGCGTGCTGACCCGAACGAGTCAAACGGAGGCGTTCTAATCCGTTTCAGGTGCGGAATAACAAGAAACGAACACGAAAAACAGCTTGTTATACTAAATCTTGCCTTGTATATTGATTTTACACTGATTACAATTCAATCGGCACTTCGGCAGCAGTTCGTTACCGAAAACAAGAGATCTCTACAACTGATTTCGCTCATGGCCCTATATATAGGGTGGGAGATTTCGCTTATATGTCACAGGACCATATGAGCGAAATCTCAAAGTCCAAATAAGCGAAATCACTACATTCCAAATAAGCGAAATTAGATTGAACACATAAACGAAATCACAAGTTATAACATTCTGACATCACGTGAAAGCCATATTGTTTTGTCTTCATGTGTTATGATGTCATTAATGATGTCATCATGACATCATGCTTGATCAACACCGCAACGAACCCGAGACTCGATATAAGACGAAATCGACAGATGAATGCACTAACAGATACAACGTCTCCAAATATATAAAAGTTCGTCCTCATGTCCTCGTCAGCCCAGAAAATACACTTCAACACACCTTCATCCGTCGTTTGATATTCGCAAGAAAAATTCAGTAAAAACTCTTATTTCCTGGTTAGTCGCTTGACAAACATTTTAGCATCAAACTCTCTGATGAACAAATTTAATTCTTTTTAAACATTTTTGAAATCAACTTTGGTCGCACCAACTTTATCGAACCCGCCACACACCTCCTTCATAATATTAAATGCTCGAACATGATCAATGTTGAGGTTTGGCATCTTATTTATCATATCTTCGTGCGCACAATTAACACCTCGGTTTTCCCTGAGTAAGTGTAAATATTCTTCATGCACGAAACTATGGTTGTGCCACTGTGAAATGATATAGCTCATACTTCTTAGCATCACTCAACTTTATTCTGATGGTCGCTTGGCATCCAGTCCTTTTGGATGGTACCCTACATAGCTACCTGTTAGAAGGCTCGTCGGCTAAAGTATCCACCAGTCGAAACACTTTATGGCCCTCTTTTGAACACAAAAAATACTTATTTATTATAATACCACGATTTTCATGTTGTGTACCCTTCCTAATTGTCCAACCTCCAACATCTGCATATGCTTTGTAAAAGTTATACGCAGCCTCACCTGTGTCAACTAACATACCCTCGAGTCAGCGAAGATGATGAAGTTGGAATATATGTCTTTGTTCCCAAATTAGGAGAAACATGTTCCACCCCCCGTGGTTGGTATGTGGGAACATCTACAAACACGACAAAAATACATACACATCATTAACATAGGAAAAAAGGTTTAACACACACAAAACACTAAGCTATAAAATTAGGGAAACGTAAAACACAGGTGATATAAAAAAAAACCATAAATTGACTTAAAACACAAAGGTTTTTTTACACACTTAAACACAACTGATCTCATAGCAAAAGATATTAAAACACAAACATGTTTCCCAACATTACAAACCCATTATATTATCTTAAAATAATGAGTTTAAAAGATAACATAATAAAACACATCAAATCCATAGTGTTCAACATGCAAAATTAAAAACAAAACCATATTAAAACACACATGATACCTAGAATCAGTAACTATACCCCATGATGATCATGATAGCTGATTATGCTAATCATGATAACTATTCTGATCATTCTAAAACAAATCACAAAAACAAAATTGTAACACCTAAATGCTAAAACATGCTAACTAATAAACATTAAACTAAAACACAATATGATAAGTTGTGACACAACAATAAAATCTAAAAATACACTAAGTTACACTATACAATCATCATTTATACGATAAGAGCCATAACACATTGATTTTAACATCCTACCTGGTAAAACACATCATCAAGAATATACTAGTGATTTTCGGCAAAAACATTAAGATCGCTACAAACAACTGATAATAATAAACACAAAAAGAATTGTATTTATCATCACCGCAGTCAACAATTACGTTTAAAGCCATCACTTTTACTCACGTAAAATGATTGCGATGAACAAAATGATGAAGATTGTGGCAACCGTATGTAATATTGATTGATAATTACATATACATATAGTTCGTAACCACCAATTCAGAAAATCCTGGAGAAATACAGTTTCCATAATCTTCTCAGCAGTTAGTTAATGAAAAATAAATTCCAAAAATAAAATAAATGTCAAATTACCCAAATGCCCTTTTTATTAAAAACTCTCCATGTCACATGTCACCTCCCTATTGCTTCCTACACTTTGTAGGAAACTTGTTCTTTGTAGCCAACTCCTACTCTGTATATATATGTACTAATTAAAAATAATAATTCGATCCAAATGGAGCGGACCTTTGCTCATGCTTGGTTCATTTACAAACCGAACCGAGCAGAGCGGATCGTTTACAACGGAGCGTCAAATCGAATGAGCATTTTTCGAGCAATTTCCAAACGAGCGGCGAGCGATTTGAATGGCTTAACTTTGGTCACCACCACAATCAACAAGTCCATTATTTGTCTATCAACCACTATTGTATTCCCCCACCCCAACTTCCAACCTTCGGCAACCACAACCATCTTTGTAACCACCGCCACAACCGTTTTTGCAACCACCAGACTATATCTCCACCAAAATTAGAATTTGTCACTACCGCCGCCCCCATAAACCTCACCATCTCCAACCACAACCATCATAAAAAAACCCTAGATCAAACACACTTATAAACCCAGATCCAACCCATACTTGCAAACCACCTGAAATGCAAAAGCACTACCAAATCTCCCCCTTGCTTGTTTATTTTGGTTTGTTTTTTTGGGCCAGTCAGACCAATAAGAAGTAAACAACATACCTTGCGAAAACACCTAACCATCATGGTGGCAATTAAGATCTGAAACATATGGAGTTGGTGATGCGGTTTGCGGGGTTATCGATTCAGATTCAAAAGTCTGTGTGTTGAAGGTGGTGGTTCAGCGTCTGTTTGTGTTGAGCAAACGGAGTTGGTGATGCTGTTTGATGGCCATGATTCATTATTCGTGTGTGTTGAGTAATCAGAGGTTTGTGCTGTCACACCCCAACCGATAGCGGAAACATCGGAGTGAGACGAAATAGATTGCAATAGACTTCATAACACTATTTGTGACAAGTATTTAAATAATAAATTTCCATTTCATTTCTAAAGAGTCAATTACAAAGATTTGAAATAAATACATCATGAGTAACGAAATACAACGCAATAAGAATACAAATTTAAAGTGTGTATCTAAGCATCCTATTAGATTCCATGCATCACCAACATCATCGCTAAACCTGCAATATGTTCTAAAAGTGTAGTTCAATACAAAAAGTATTGGCGAGCATACAAGTTTAGTGCGTAGTATATAAGTATAAAAATGATAAGGAACAATCCCCATAGCAAACCTAGTTATCAAGATTAACGTATAAAATGGCATGCGATTTACAAGTCAACCCTCTGTTTACGCAAGTATGAATGAAATTTAACATGACCACTAGTCTACGGGCGGTGCGTTACTCCTATAGCTCTATACATGTTAAATGGAGGCTCGTATGAAGCTAATGACGAGTTCATCACATAAGTATGGTCCAGAAAACACGAATCAAGCATAACAAATAGTAAGCATGTATTGGATTGTTTGTTTGTACATTTGCATAAGAATATGTATAGTATGTTCGTTTTGTATATAATAACATGTTACACCCAAAAGTATGTTTAGAGTCGAGATTTGGAATTTATAACATAGGAATATAAATATATGAAAGTAATCGCTTAGCACATATGATACTTGTCTTGACACTAGGAAACTCTAAGGAGTTTAAATGTTTTCATGGAACAAGGTTCCATTAGAATCGTCACAAGTTATCAGGGTCTAAAATGATATAATCTAGTACCTTGACATATGAACACTAGTTCATCATCAAAGTTTCGAATATTTGGCTAATGTATATATGAATTATGTAGGTTATGTAATATATATATATATATATATATATATATTAATATGTCCAAGTTTATTAGTTCAAGCATGAGGTAGAAGATTGAAATATTCATTTAGGTACCTCTAAGTGTCATAGAAATCATGTAGGAGGTAGGAAGAAAGTCTTCCATTTAGGCACCTCTAAGTGCTCACCACTACACTTGATGTAGAAACATACAAGGAGGGCCATGAACTATAAGTAATTACAAGAATATTAGACACCAATCTATAAAGAATCATCAAGCAATGTGTGGATTTTTTATGTAGGACAACCCAAGTTAATCCTAAATCACACAACATCAAGTCTTGGACTTGAACACCACTTATGGGTCAAAACCCTAAACAAAACAGAAGGTATGTGAGGTTTCACCTCTGATTTTGAATGTCTCAGCCCCGTTTTTAAGCCCAACTAACCATACAAGTGGTTATGCGCATTAGGACGTGGGTTTGAGATGAGAAGACTCAAGTTTGGTTAAGTTTAACAAAGATTAAATGAAAACAGAAATCAGTGAACTTTGGAGCCTTTTTTCCGAAGTTCCAGGGACTTATTTACAGTGAAAAACCCCATGGAATCGAAGCTAAGGTCAATCCAAACACATAGGAAAAAGAATGAACTAAATCGGACAAGTATTGAGTGAGTTATGCTCACTTTAGTGAAGGATGATGCTTCTGTCCGAACTTGAACTTGCAGCAGCTTTAGGACTCATTAGAGAGAGGTTTGAGGGAGTTTGTAAAGTGAAAATGACTTGAGAGGCCCTTGGTATTTATAAGGAAATGATTAGGGTTGGTTTTGGTGAGTTATTAAATGCTAAAATGAGTTTAAACTTCAAATAACACACAAAATCACGCTCAAATTCGCGGCTGATGAATGGGCTCTGATCTGGGACTTTGTTCGCGGCCACCGAAGGATTTTAGGCATGTCTTCGCGGTTGGAAACAAGGGGGAGGGGCAAGTTTCAGTTAATTACAAATAGGCCCATGAAGTTTAATGTTTAGGGTTTTTTTAGGTGTTTTAAGGACTGTTTTCGCCATTAAAGCATAGTTTAAGGACAAAACAAGTATGAATAACATAATCCAAGTATAATTAAGTATATAAATGTCATATTTAAGTTTCGTATACGTTCAAAATACGTTTTATGCATAAGTTTCACATATTTGCAAGTTTAGCACATAGTTTCCAAGAATTACGAATAAGCATCAATTGTTTCACGAAATTGAATGTATGAGCATGTATAAAGTATGTACAACATGTATTTAACAAAATACGAGTTTTATTTATGAAGGAAGAAGGAAGAAACGAGGATTTCCAAATTTTGAGAAAAAGAGAGGACCGTGAGGTTGGAGTTTTATATATACAAGCGGTAAGACCCGTGTGCAAACACGGGTCGTTTCTTAGAAAACCATGCATAACACATATTGATATAACATATAGATATGTGTATAGATATTGTACCAAAACGTGTTATCTATTATAGCTAAAAGACAACTATAGGCATGCATCATCAGTTAATATATAAGATACATATGAGTATTTCCATTGTCCTATCCATAAAAAAAAGTAGCACCCACCCATTGATAATGAAACCTGCTTATTGATATAACTACATATACAACATGTCTAAGAAGCAAAATTAGTACCACGAACGAACCAAATGTGCCACAAACAATCATGACATGAAACTAAGAGGACTTTATCTTTGTCACGATATGCACAACTTTTTTTAACTTCAGCAATTGAGTAGACTTGTGAAACTCTAACGAAAGTTCATCACCAAAAGCAATATTGCAAGGTCTTAGATACGAAGACCATCCAAGAACAACGTAGTTGAATCCAGTATTGGTTTTTTGAGATGTTGTAAACAGTTCCTGAAGTTCACATTTAAGATTCTGGATCTTGATAGGCTTAGGATTATCAGTATGCGGATCCAACGTAGAAGATACATCTGATGGAAAATGCTAAAAAACAGAAAATTGAATAGTTAATTTTATAAAATATTGATATATAACTGAAATTGTTGAAATAACGAAACAAAACAATGACTGCAAAAGCTTACAAGTCTGTCTTCAGCATGTGTGGTGAAGTGTAAGACTGATTTGGTAGTGGATGATACTAAACGAAGCTTTTGAACTTTACACGGTCTCTCAACAGCTTGGTTATCCTCTACAATTGTCTTGCGACGAAGTTTGTGCATCTTTTCCACCTAAGTAAATTAATTTAGAATATAACAACTCTAAATTATCTCTTTTTAGGAAATCTAAGGTTTGAATCCTATAATGAAGAATGGTGTAAATTAAGAGTAGAATTGCTAATGTGAGAATAACACATTTGATAGAGGCTTATGTTTGTTAAAGTAGAGGTCTCAAGTTCATTTCAATCATGAGCAATGATGAAAAACTTAAAATCATTGATGCAATATACGTAAAAGTAATCATTGGCATTAGAGGTGCAATCCTAAACCAGATTAGAAACCGAACTCGATAACCCTACCCTACACTACCAGAACCCGGTTGGACCCGATCTATAATCAACTCGGTTTGGACCCGTTTCGACCCGTAGGGTAGGACTCGGTTTGGGTATTTCACTGTCAAACCGGTTTCAACCCAACATTTGACAACCCGATTACTCAACCCGGTTTCAACCCGATATCACGAACCCGTCCATATACATGGAACTAGCTATTACCCAATGGCTATTTAATAGCTTTGTGACCATTATAGTACATTAAATGTTGACTTTTTTTATTTTTTTTTTCATCCAAAAACGTTAGCATACATATGTATTAAAGGTGTTGATTAAATCAAAACACACAAAAGCACAAAATAATAATAATAATAATAATAATAATAATAATAATAATAATATAATAATAATAAAAACGCTCTCAAAGCGCTATGGAATAGAAAGCGGGCATTCATCTGTCAATATGGGTTATTCATTTACCAAACCTACCAGAGACATGGAAAATGTAAAAAAAAATTGTATTTTGTATTATAATGTTGTTACATTATGTTTTAGTTTACTTATAAACAAAATTTTAAGTTATTTATGCATATTATTTGCTATTGAGAATTTTATATTAACAGGGTTGGGCAATAGGGTTGAACCCGATTTGATAACCTAACCCGGTCCCAACACAACACAACCCAACGCGAATCAGTTTCATAGGATTCGGTTCTCTTGTCTCCTAACCCGGTTAGAACCCAACCCGATTTAAATATTTTCATCCTAAACCCAACCCAATTTGAAACTGGTTCTGATTTAAACCCTAACCCAATTTGTGCACCTCTAATTGGCATTAAAAAAAAGTAGAATTTAGATTTATGTTAAAAAGAACAATAAAAGAAATTAAAAAAATATTGACAATTAGCAAAAGGAAGTAGTAAATGTTTATTTATAGCACCTTTTATTTTGAGTTGGATTGAAGGTTAAAAAGTCAAATCATCATTTGTATGCGTTGAATTTAACGATTTTTTGAATTGCTAATAAAGTACACTTTGCACAGTTTTGAATATCGGGGTTCTTCATAAAATTCGTGTCTTGAATCTCATTTTAAATTTGCTTACATTTAGTTTGGAAAAAAATCATTTGATATAGCTCAGTTTAAGAGTGAGTTGAACCGGCTAAGATCGGTTCGTAACGAGCTCGGTTTGATATATTATACTAGATTGTAAAGCATTTCCTCATAGGACTTCATAAAAATTAAAAGGTACAAGTATAATTACTTATCATACAACACATAATGCATATATTAATTATATGTTTGAGAGTAAATTTGTCTTTTTTTCCACAACGACTTCTTAAAATGTAAGAGTTACAAGTAGAAATGGTTAGTTTACAACACACAATGCATATGTTAACTACTTTTTGAGGGTAAATTTGTCTTTAAACACCCTATTTAATCCAAAGAAAGTTAAGAGTTAAAAGGTATTTATAGAGTTAATTATTGTTTTCGTCCCTGTGGTTTATCAAAAATCACTATTTCAGTCCATTAGTTTAAAAATTGCGATTTCAGTCCCTGTAGTTTCACTTTCGTAACCATTTCAGTCAACCTCGTAACCATTTCAGTCCCTGTACTTACAGAATAAACGGATTGAAATGGTTACGAAAGTGAAACCATAGGGACTGAAATGGTTACGAAAGTTAAACCACAAGGACTGAAATCGCAATTTTTAAACTAATGGACTGAAAGAGTGTTTTTTGACAAACCACGGGGACGAAAACAGTAATTATTAACATGTTACACCCAAAAGTGTGAAAACGGTAAAATGGGTGAAGTATACTCAAAAAATTTGCATATGCTTTCCGATTATCCAGTTGTTGACGAGTAATGAGATTAGGAGATCGAATGTATACGGGTTAAAGTTCAAGGTATGTTTAGAGTTGAGATTCGGAATTTAAAACATAGGAATATAAATATATGAAAGTAATCACTTAGCGCATATGATACTTGTCTTGACACTAGGAAACTCTAAGGAGTTTAAATGTTTTCATGGAACAAGGTTCCATTAGAATCGTGACAAGTTATCAAGGTCTAAAATGATATAATCTAGTACCTTGACATATGAACACTAGTTCATCATCAAAGTTTCGATTATTTGGCTAATGTATATATGTATTATGTAGGTTATGTAATATATATATATATATATATATATATATTAATATGTCCAAGTTTATTAGTTCAAGCATGAGGTAGAAGATTGAAATCTTCATTTAGGTACCTCTAAGTGTCATAGAAATCATGTAGGAGGTAGGAAGAAAGTCTTCCATTTAGGCACCTCTAAGTGTTCACCACTACACTTAATGTAGAAACATACAAGGAGGGTCATGAACTATAAGTAATTACAAGAATATTAAACACTAATCAATAAGGAATCATCAAGCAATGTGTGGATTTTTTATGTAGGACAACCCAAGTTAATCCTAAATCACACAGCATCAAGTCTTGGACTTGAACACCACTTGTGGGTCAAAACCCAAAACAAAACAGAAGGTATGTGAGGTTTAATGTCACACCCCCAAAATCCACGAGCGGAGTATCACCGCTTGGAGGCATGACTAACCAGGATCAAGCCACCAATCATATTGAACAAGGATGTAAAAAAATATAAAACCCAACACAATATAATTGGTGTCCAAACAAAACATAGTTTAAGTAATCAGCGGAAGCAAAATGTTTAAAACCAAAGTAAAAGTTCAAATGTATCAAATGTTTAACATGGCGTATGACTATCCATGTCCCACAACGATCACGCCTCCTCGTGCAAGCTCCATAAATACCTAACGACCTGCAAGGCATGTAACAACGAGTCAACAACAAAGTTGAGCGAGTTCACAGTTGGTGTTCTTTGTTAGGTTGTTTCAAAAACCATGAGTTCATTTGTAAGTCATGCGTTAACCAGTTTTCCCTGTTTCCCAAACATATCTATAACTAGTGGGGGTTTCCCCATGTGAACCACTAGACCCGTTTACCATATCGACCACTGACTAAAATAAGTTGGTGCCCTGACGTCAATGTCTATCATCATTGACTAGTGCCTAGATCCATTAGTTCACGCCCGTCCTCTGCGGAACGGTATGAGGCTTGTCAAACCTAAATAGCGCTATCTAACTAATGACCCGCTAGCCATTGGCCCGGCGATTAAGTCGATATAAAAATGAGGGACTTAATGATAGATTTTTGGTCTAGTATCCGTGTTGTCACCCTTCAGTAAAGAGGGTGTGTACGTGTTCCAATCCAGGAGATCACGCAGTTTCCAATTAAATCCTTATCACATGTTGTCACCCTTCAATTAAGAGGGTGTGTACGTGTTCCAAACCAGGATATCACACGGTTTTAGTTTAAATCCTTTACCCATTCCCAACCCTTGGGAATCCCATGCCTTGTGGAAAGTGTGAACTCACCTCGGTTTGCTCGTCATGCTAAACTACGTGCTCACAAATAATTAGTCAAGGCCTATAGTATGCACGTATACAAAATCAGTTTAAGTTCATAACGATTCACATGCAATCTATGTCACAAAGTGTGCTTAGGCAATCATTATCAAGTAACACATAACAGTTAATTCATGTTCATACAATTCGTGTTTCACATAATTGAGTTTTCAGTTTATTCTAACATGGGTTATCGATTAACAGGTTTAACAGACTTAACGGAGTTAATAAACTTAACAGGGTTAACAACTTAATAGAGTTAATATGCCAGAACACTCGACGAAATCACATGTGGCGAAAACACTTTATGGCGAAAACACTTAGTGGCGAAAACCCTTTAGGCGACGAAATCCCAAAGGTTTTCGTCGACTAGAAGTATGGCGAAAACACCTAGTGTTTTCGCCTGGTCCTGTGTTTCGTCGGGACAGTGATTTCATCTGGGTAGGGTTTTCATCAACACAGTTTTCATCAACATAGTTACGAATTCCAGAAACCTTAGCGATCGTCTAACAGTTACATAATCAATCACTCATTCAATCATATCAGTTCACACAATCAGTTTGCAATCATTATTTTATAACAATAGAATCATTCATTAATCCTAAACAATCTAGCATATACGATGGCCATTACTTGCGAGTAAATTCACAGATTCATTCACATCAATAACTTATTCGAATCCATAATAATAAAGAATTCATCAACTCCAGAAAGATATCCAGTCGTTATGCCTATATAATCCTCATGTCTAAACGATATTGTTTTCCATCCATATAATCATCAACAGTTTCTCTACCAAAGTGATTCGCATATTAAGTACTAATCTATACAAACATCATTCAAACATACAATCAATTTAAATCAAACAATCAATTAAAGGTTAACACTAACCGCGATGAACGAGATAATAACTTGATTGATCTAGAGGATTCCGGGGAACAAAAGTTTGCCGTCTGGTTTCAAAGGTGAGCGAGAGAGAGGGTGAGAGGTGATTAGGGTTTTGCCAGTTACAGTTTTCGCGTGAAGGTTAAGAACAAAACACCGTAACCTATCACTACTGGGCCGAAGCCCATTCGTTTTCGCCGGCCTGTTTCTTGACGAAAACACTAAGGTGTTTTCGTCCAGGAGTGTTTTCGTAGCCAAGGGGGTGTTTTCGTGGGGAGGGGTGTTTTCGGGTGTGGGTGTTTTCGGCCAAGGCTCCAACATTTTTCCACAAGGTCTAAAATAAATAATTCACTACTATATTAAATAACACTAACATAAGTCCACATAAACAAATTATAAACTAATCACGGTACATAGTTTCAATGCAACGAACCACAGAAGACAGTATGTAACAAGTAATGCATAAAGGAGAAACCTTGGAAACTCGAGTTGTCACATTATCCCCAACTTGAAAGAAATTTCGTCCCGAAACTTAGCACGTGGTTACTGAGGGAGCTAGTTGTGTTGCGTTGTTTTCTGGTTTTCCTGGGGTGTCACATCATCCCCCGTTGGTTTGGAATTTCGTCCCGAAATTCCGCAGTAGCTTCAGCCTCAATAGTGGTTGCACTGTTCTCGAACAACTAGGGATACTTGGGTTTAATTTGATCTTCTCGTTCCCAGGTGAACTCTGGGCCACGACAGGAGTTCCAACGAACTCGAACAAGAGGTATTCTGGTGCGCTTGAGAACCTTAACGACTCGATCTGTGATTTCAACTGGTTCCTCGACGAATCGCAACTGATCGTCGATTGTGAGCTCCTTCAAAGGAACTATGAGGGTCTCATCTGACAGACACTTCTTCAGATTTGACACGTGGAATACGTTGTGAACTCCACTGAGTTCTTCGGGTAGATTCAACTTGTAAGCGACTTTGCCAATTTTCTCAATGATTTCAAACGGTCCGACATAATGCAGATTGAGTTTGCCTCATTTGCCAAAACGAACTACACCTTTCCAAGGTGAGACTTTGAGTAGCACTCGATCCCCAACCTGGAACTCGAGTGGTTTCCTGCGCTTATCAGCGTAGCTTTTCTGACGGTCACGAGCTGCTGCCATTCATTGTCGTATCTGAGCAATCTTCTCAGTTGTATCTACCACAAGTTCTGGGCTAGTGATTTGGCTGTCACCAACTTCTGCCCAGCAAAGAGGTGATCGGCATTTACGTCCGTACAATCCCTCAAACGGAGCGTCCTGGATACTGGTGTGGTAGCTGTTATTATACGAAAATTACACTAACGGTAGATGTTTTTCCCAACCATTGCCAAAATCGATTACACATGCCCTAAGCATGTCTTCAAGGGTTTGGATGGTGCGCTCGGACTGCCCATCCGTCTGTGGATGATAAGCGGTGCTCATGTCTAAACGTGAGCCAAAGGACTTGTGCATTGCTTGCCATAATTCAGAAGTAAAACGTGCATCACGGTCGGAAATAATGGAGGTTAGCACCCCGTGTGTAACACCTCGAAAATTCACGTCCTATAATGTGTTGACACGTGTCATACGTTTAAAACGTGTGAAAGAATATTATAGAAGGACTAAAATTGACAAACCTAGAAAGTATGTGAATATACGTATTCTAAGTGTCAACTGTGAATAAACATAATGTACATTAACCCTACATGGTGCTCATACCTTCAAACGAATAAATCATGGATCATACGAAGCTAAAAGTGAGAGATTTCAAACTACAGGGGCTAAATGTGTCAACATGTTTAAGTTATACCTCTGAGTGACCTTTTGACAAACCCGAAGCTTTTTAACGGTAAATTATGCTCACTAGAATGCACGATTAAAATTTCATAAAGTTTCGTTATCGTATGAGAAAGTTATGATCAAATTCGTGTGCAAAGGGTTAAAGCGTAAACGATGAAAGTTAGGACTTTTCGGGTGACAACAAAGTTAACTGGGGACCTAACAAAGTGGGTATATGTTTTAAAGCCCTTATAGATCAATTGTGAGGTTTCATAATGCAATAAACAAGTGCCTAATCGAGTTTTGAAGAGCCAAGGATCAAATCGCAAAAATCTAAAACTTTGATTTTGTGCAGAAGGGGGTCGCGCGACGCGAGGCCCAGGGGGGTCCGTCGCGTCACGCCAGGGCCTACCTGATGCGATTTTTTTGCTTCTTTGTCTGCCATAGCCTTTATGCTCGACCTTTAACCGATTTGCCTCATCTTGGACGACCCCTAGGCACCCCCTAAGCACTAGTAACACTTGTTGATCAGTTGTGGAGAGTTGTAGACCCAAGTGTCAACTTCTTATGGTGGATTAAACACTATAAAAGGCCATGGAGTTGCAACTCATTCTTCACACCTCCTCTCAAGCTTTCTGATCATTCCTGGAGCTCAAGTCTGCTTCCAAGTGATCACTAATCAAGCTTAGGACTTCAGTAAGTTACTAATCCTTTCTTTTATTGAGTTTAGCTTAGTTATTTAGCTAAAAGTCAAACCGTCGTAATTACGGTTTGACTTCGAGATTAGTCAAAAATGGCTCAGTCATATCTTGAATTAAAAGTAGTTATAAGTTAGTAATTATGTGGGTAATAGACCCTCAAGAGGGTTCCCCCTGATTACTACTCTAACCAGGTCAAAAGTCGGGTCAAACTTGCTAAGAAAAAGTCAACAGGATACTTAAACTACAATTTATGCATAATTAGCAATGTAGATCATATACAACCTGTTTGATCATTGTTATAACTTGGTAATAAGTATAAGAACATGTCTAAACATGTTCAACCCGACAAATTCCTGTAAATACCCGGTTCGGAACCGAAAGTCACATAGTTTGACTTTCACTTTGACTTTCAGTTCTGACCTGTTAAGGCATGTTTTAGAAATGCCTCAGAGCTTTAATTGGACTAGGTTACATGTTAGTACAACCCTCTGTGATTATACACCTTGGTTCATTAGTTATCCAATTAATATGCATGTTTCCGTTAATTGTTCATATGTTGACCGTTATGCCCTTATTACCTTAAAACGTGATTTTTGGAAATGTAAAAGAGTAGAAACTTTAATTACTGATATATAAACTTGTATGAAAAGTTTGACATCAGTTTGATTTGTAGATTTAGAGTTATGCTCAATATCGCAAAATTAAAGCTTTATGTTAATAAAATGGCGTAATTAGCGTGTAGCCTAGTTAAACATACTTTTTGGTATCAAAATCTTTACCCACTGATGTAATATATTATTTTGGGATTTTTAAAGATTTTTAATTAATTTTAGGCTGAGCATAACTAGTAGTCGTAGGCTTAATCCGGTAATTGTCGGTTTTGCCCTTACGGGCCATAAAATGAGTTTTACATATCTAAACGACTCCAAACCTTTTGCTACTGATCACATATGATAAATAAATTATTTTAAGCCTTCTGGAAATATAAAAATATCATATTTAAGTATCGAACCCGAAAATGGCCTTTAATCGCCTTATTAAGCGTTTTTAACGCAAAGTATGTATTAAAAGTATATGAGGCAAATTATAACATTTTAACAGTAAGCAAAGGTTGATAAACTCAAACTTCAGTTTTGAGCTTTTCGGCTTATGTGAAATTACCAAAATACCCCTACGGGGCATAGTTTGGTTAAAAATGATAAATTCCACATATATGCTTTAACCTACTGATATAACTTAGCAAATTGAGTATATTTTCTGATTACATCAGACCTGTAACTCAGGTTGTTACTTAAACTCTTTTATAAACTTTTAAATGACCAAACTACCCCTACGGGGCCTAGTTTGTGTTTAAACACGTTTCGGGCATAATGAAAGACATCTTACTGATGTCACAACATATTTGAGACATAATTAACTTAGGAAACCTGTATATAGCTCTCATGAATACCCGTCACGCTTATTACGCGTACGGTTCGGTTTATGTAACAAGTTTACATAAATTAGCCGAAACGGGTCAAACCTTAACGGTTTTATCTCAAAATCCAGAATGTGAATAATAAACCCATATTAAACAAGTCTTCAAACTTGTCGGGTCTAAATCACATTCTATCCGGTCTTCGCTTAAAAGTGCATACGAACCGTATCTTTGAAACTAGCCGGTCTAAGCTTAAGCTTAATTAAAGACCCGTTAGGATTCTAATAGGTTATTATAAAACCTTCGTTCCAGATTAGGAGGACCAGTAAAAGCTACGTGCATTTTGCTAATTGTGAATTACACTTTGCTCAGGTAAATACTTTTAACTTATTTTCCCTATACGGGCTTGGGTTACGGTATATAGCATACCGCTTGATCGGGCATCAAATTCTCCACCGTTGAGTGGGTAATTGAATAAATTTGATCGGCTCGTTTAAACAGTCTTGTTACTTAAAGCCTTTGGGGGGTTAATGACCATGTCCCGGATATCCTCGTCATCATTCGAAGTAATGGCCACGACTTAAGCGCGGGGTGTAGGCGTACACCCGTTAGTGCACAAAAGAACATTGTGGTGTGTCTATTGATCTTTAACCCGGACAAGATCCGGGCTACTGAACGCACAAGGAACATGTAATTCGTTCACAAGATTATAATATTAAATAATTCTCCCAAGTTAAATAAAATGTTTATGCCACGTGCATCCAAACAAATTTTCAATCATTTTCCAAAATGAGTCAGTTGATTGTATTTACCAGTGTAAACTGACGTATTTTCCCAAAAAGATTAAATGCAGGTACTAGACGAAATTGGCTGGGATTTCTCCTTAGCATCATTAGAAGTCTCGCAAGCTTAAGATGCCTGAAGTCTGTTGAACCATAAATATTTTTTTTATTTCGATCCATCTGTGGATAAACTTCTGAATATTGTGACTTTGATATTACAATATTAAATTCGGTTTATCATATTTTAAATTTGCTTCCGCTGTGCATATTGATATTGTGTTGTTTGACTATTATGTTGCCAACCACGTCACGATACTCCCCCACCGGGCCCACCGGTGACACGTGGACATCGGGGTGTGACACCGTGCCTCGGAACCACTTCCTTTAAGTAAACGTCTGCTAAAGTAGAAAACTTGTCTGTTTCTTTGATAGCCAAAAAGTGTGCAGACTTAGTCAAACGATCTACTATCACCCAAATAGTGTCATTTCTGCGTTGAGATCTAGGCAGGCCAGTAACAAAATCCATGGAAATCTGCTCCCATTTCCATTTCGGGGTCTCTAGTTGTTGGAGTAGGCCTGATGGTTTCTGATATTCAGTCTTGACTCTCGCATAAGTCAAGCATTTGCTGACGTAAGTTGCTATGTGTGCTTTCATGCTAGGCCACCAGTATGTAGTTTTTAAGTCGTGGTACATCTTATCCGAACCAGGATGTACTGAGTAACGAGACTTATGTGCTTCATCCATCACAAGCTCGCGTAAGTTTCCATAAAGTGGGACCCAGATGCGCCCTGTAACGTAGTAAGCGTCGTCTTCCTTTTGTTCTAATCGTTTCCTTGATCCACGTAGGGACTCCGCCCTGATGTTCTCTGCTTTCAATGCTTCAACCTGAGCATCTCGTATTTGTGTAGGAAGACTAGATTGGATGGTAAGTTGTAACGCACGCACGCGTTTAGGTGTAGTATCCTTTTGACTGAGGGTGTCGGCCACCACTTTGGCTTTGCCCGGATGGTACATGATCGCGCATTCGTAATCATTCAAGAGCTCGACCCATCGACGTTGTCGCATGTTTAATTCCTTTTGCTTGAAGATATGCTCGAGACTCCTGTGATCGGTGTAAATGGTGCACTTGGTACCGTACAGGTAATGTCTCCATATCTTGAGTGCGAAAACAACAGCTCCCAGCTCCAGATCGTGTGTAGTGTAGTTCTTTTCGTGAATTTTAAGTTGGCGTGATGCATAAGCAATGACTTTATCCCGTTGCATCAACACGCAACCAAGACCCTGAATGGATGCATTGCAATAAACCACAAAATCGTTTGTGCCCTCTGGCAATGAGAGAATTGGTGTGCTACAAAGTCTATCTTTTAAGTGTTGAAATGCAGATTCTTGTGCATCACCCCAACGAAAGGTGACGCCCTTCTGAGTTAGTGAGGTGAGAGGTTGTGCAACCTTGGAGAAATCCTTGATGAACCTTCTGTAGTAGCCCGCCAAACCCAAGAATTTGCGGATTTCTGTTGGCGTACGAGGTGCAGGCCAGTTCTTGATCGAGTCTACTTTGGATGGATCAACATGAATCCCATCCTTGTTTACCACGTGGCCTAGAAAGTGGACTTCGCGAAGCCAAAAGTCGCATTTCGAGAATTTGGCATACAACTGTTCTGTTCGAAGGAGTTCCAAAATAAGCCGTAGATGGTGCTCGTGTTCCTCCTAACTCTTAGAATAGATCAGGATGTCGTCGATGAATACAATAACAAACTTATCCAGATAGGGCTTGCACACTCGGTTCATAAGATCCATAAAGACCGCAGGTGCATTCGTCAATCCGAAAGGCACAACCAGAAACTCGTAATGTCCATACCGAGTCCTGAATGCTGTCTTAGAGATATCCTCGTCTCGGACACTCAGTTGATGGTAGCCTGACCTCAGGTCAATCTTCGAGCAGTAACTCGACCCTTGCAACTGGTCAAATAAGTCATCAATGCGTGGAAGAGGATAGCAATTCTTTACGGTCACATTGTTGAGTTCGCGGTAGTCAATACACATTCTGAAGGTACCGTCTTTCTTTTTCACAAATAATACTAGAGCTCCCCAGGGTGAAGAGCTAGGACGAATAATACCCTTATCCAAGAGCTCTTGTAGTTGCGCAGACAGTTCTTCAAGTTCTGATGGAGCTAAACGATAAGGTGCTCGAGCTATGGGCGCTGCTCCAGGAGCTAGCTCGATTTGAAATTCAACCTGTCGATGGGGCGGTAGACCTGGTAATTCCTCAGGAAACACCTCAGGATAGTCAAGTACGATTGGAATATCTTCTATCTTCTTCTCTTTCTTTGAGGTGTCAGTAACGAGGGCTAGAATAGCAGTGTGGCCCTTTCGTAAACACTTCTGGGCCTTAAGGAAAGAAATGATGCCCAGCACAGCACCACTCTTGTCGCCATGAATCTCGAGGGGTTCTTTACCAGAACGAGGAATGCGGACGATCTTCTCCTTGCAAAGGATCTCGGCTCGATGTTGAGATAGCCAATCCATACCAATAACAATGTCGAAACTACCCAGAACAATAGGAATGAGGTCGATAGAGAAGGTCTGACCAGCTAAGATGAGATTACAACCCTTAACTACGTGTGTGGCTTCAAGACTTTTGCCGTTTGCTAGTTCTACCATGTGCTTGGTGTTCAAAAGTGTTGGGGTACGTTTAAGCATTTGACTAACTTTTAAGGACACATAACTGGTATCGGCACCCGAATCAAATAAAACATTAACAAAGAAGTCATCCAGAAGAAAGTTACCCATCACAACGTTAGGATCGTTCCTTGCATCGCCCTGCCCAATCACGAACGCACGTCCCCTGGCACCATTGCCATCATTATTTCCCCTTTTATTGTTCCCGTTCCCCTGATTGTTGTTGTTCTATCTCTGATTTAGCTGGGGGAAGTCTCTTTTGAAGTGGCCTTCAGCACCACACTGAAAGCATCCTTTGTTGTTACCCTGCTGCTGTTGTTGCTGCTGAC
Source organism: Helianthus tuberosus (assembly GCA_030545235.1). NCBI lineage: Eukaryota > Viridiplantae > Streptophyta > Magnoliopsida > Asterales > Asteraceae > Helianthus > Helianthus tuberosus. The sequence continues at coordinate 14,191 of JARYGA010005122.1, read as the reverse complement.
GCTGATTCTGTGGAGCTTGCTGCTGGTTCTGTCGTCGCTGATTTGCAGGGTAGAGACTCCTACAATCCTTGGCCGCATGGCCGGGTTTGTTACACCTCTGACAAGTCCCTTTAGTACACGGTCCGCTATGATGGAAACCACAACGATTGCACTTGGGGTGGTTCCCCTTATACCCACTCTGCCCTTGACTACCCGAAGATTGCTGACCAGGGCTCTTGTAGTCGTCAGTCTTTCACTGCTGAGACTGAGACTGAGCTGATGTTGAACCCTTGCTTGAGACTCCATCCCATTTGCGCTTGTTGTCGCTGGGGGCATCAGAGGTAGTACCAATACGCTTGGGCAGCCTGTTCTGCTCGACTGCCTGATCAGTGAGACGATGAGCCAAACGGATGATCTGCTGGATGGTGCCAAGATTAGCTGAGGTCACGTGACTTTGAATTTCTAGCACTAAACCTTTAAGGTACAGCTCGATTCGCTTGATAGGAGGATCTACCATAGTAGGACATAAGATTGCCAGCTCATTTGGTCTCTTCGTGTACGCTTCAATTTCCGACCCCGTCATCTTTAAGTTGAAGAACTCTACTTCCAGCTTGTGAATGCCATCACGATTACAGTACTCTTCCTTGATCAATTCCTTGAATTCGTTCCATGGGGTGGCATTAGCAGCAACCAACCCTAGCATTTGGACCTGAGCGTTCCACCACGTGAGCGTTACACCTTCAAGAGTACCAGTAGCATACTTCACCCTACGAGCCTCAGGGCATTCACACATCTCGAAGACAGATTCAAACTTCTCAAACCAGTGGAGGAGGCTTACAGCTCCTTCAGTGCCACTGAAAGTAGTAGGTCGGCAGTCCATAAAAGTTTTGTAAGTACATGCAGGAGGCTGAGCATGTTGACCTGTCGTGTGTGCAAGAAGAGACAAAGTTAAGCACAAGTGTTGGTTCACGAGAGTAGGATCTAAAGACCCTAGAGTAAGTTGCAATGGCAGGTTATACCTCCTGCCTGAGCGGCTGCGAGCGCTGCAGTAACTTGTTCATTGAATAAAGCCGTCAGCTGGTCTTGAGTTAGGTTAACACGTCCACCCATGATCTTCATATCAAAGGAAACATGAGTGAGAAAGGTGTCGCGAAAATGCGATGACAGAAGAGAGTAAGCACACATGTGTTTCAAACAGTAGTTGCTACGTTTATCTAAGCATACCATGAGCAATGTACTATGTAACTAACAAGTACGCAATATAAACATAAATCATATCACCTATAGTGTTGAGCCTTGCACGTGGAGCGAAGCGGCGTTGTGGATCGTTGAGCACTGTACAGGTTATAGTCTGGTTTTACCAAAAAGCTTTTCCCCTTTTTAAAACCAAGTTCACTATAACCAATGGCTCTGATACCAATATGTCACACCCCCAAAATCCACAAGCGGAGTATCACCGCTTGGAGGCATGACTGACCAGGATCAAGCCACCAATCATATTGAACAAGCATATAAATAAATATAAAACCTAACACAATATAATTGGTGTCCAAACAAAACATAGTTTAAGTAATCAGCGGAAGCAAAATGTTTAAAACCAAAGTAAAAGTTCAAATGTACCAAATGTTTAACATGGCATATGACTATCCATGTCCCACAACGATCACGCCTCCTCGTGCAAGCTCCATAAATACCTAACGACCTGCAAGGCATGTAACAACGAGTCAACAACAAAGTTGAGCGAGTTCACAGTTGGTGTTCTTTGTTAGGTTGTTTCAAAAACCATGAGTTCATTTGTAAGTCATGAGTTAACCAGTTTTCCCTGTTTCCCAAACATATCTATAACTAGTGGGGGTTTCCCCATGTGAACCACTAGACCCGTTTACCATATCGACCACTGACTAAAATAAGTTGGTGCCCTGACGTCAATGTCTATCATCATTGACTAGTGCCCAGATCCATTAGTTCACGCCCGTCCTTTACGGCACGGTGTGAGGCTTGTCAAACCTAAATAGCGCTATCTAACTAATGACCCGCTCGCCATTGGCCCGGCGATTAAGTCGATATAAAAATAAGGGACTTAATGATAGAGTTTTGGTCTAGTATCCGTGTTGTCGCCCTTCAGTAAAGAGGGTGTGTACGTGTTCCAATCCAGGAGATCACGCAGTTTCCAATTAAATCCTTATCACATGTTGTCACCCTTCAATTAAGAGGGTGTGTACGTGTTCCAAACCAGGATATCACGCGGTTTTAGTTTAAATCCTTTACCCATTCCCAACCCTTGGGACTCCCATGCCTCGTGGAAAGTGTGAACTCACCTCGGTTTGCTCGGTATGCTAAACTACGTGCTCACAAATAACCAGTCAAGGCCTATAGTATGCACGTATACAAAATCAGTTTAAGTTCGTAACGATTCACATGCAATCTATGTCACAAAGTGTGCTTAGGCAATCATTATCAAGTAACACATAACAGTTAATTCATGTTCATACAATTCGTGTTTCACATAATTGAGTTTTCAGTCTATTCTAACATGGGTTATCGATTAACAGGTTTAACATACTTAACAGACTTAACGGAGTTAATAAACTTAACAGAGTTAATAAACTTAACAGAGTTAATAAACTTAACAGGGTTAACAACTTAACAGAGTTAATATGCCAAAACACTCGACGAAATCACATGTGGCGAAAACACTTTATGGCGAAAACACTTAGTGGCGAAAACCCTTTAGGCGACGAAATCCCAAGGGTTTTCGTCGACTTGAAGTATGGCGAAAACACCTAGTGTTTTCGTCTGGTCCTGTGTTTCGTTGGGACAGTGATATCGTCTGGGTAGGGTTTTCATCAATACAGTTTTCATCAACATAGTTACGAATTCCAGAAACCTTAGCGATCATCTAACAGTTACATAATCAATCACTCGTTCAATCATATCAGTTCACACAATCAGTTTGCAATCATTATTTTATCACAACAGAATCATTCATTAATCCTAAACAATCTAGCATATACGATGGCCATTACATGCGAGCAAATTCACAGATTCATTCACATCAATAACTTATTCGAATCCATAATAATAAAGAATTCATCAACTCCCAAAAGATATCCAGTCGTTATGCCAATATAATCCTCATGTCTAAATGATATTGTTTTCCATCCATATAATCATCAACAGTTTCTCTACCAAAGTGATTCGCATATTAAGTCCTAATCTATACAAACATCATTCAAAGATACAATCGATTTAAATCAAACAATCAATTAAAGGTTAACACTAACCGCGATGAACGAGACAATAACTTGATTGATCTAGAGGATTCCGGGGAACACAAGTTTGCCGTCAGGTTTCAAAGGTGAGCGAGAGAGAGGGTGAGAGGTGATTAGGGTTTTGCCAGTTACAGTTTTCGCGTGAAGGTTAAGAACAAAACACTGTAACCGATCACTACTGGGCCGAAGCCCATTCGTTTTTGCCGGCCTGTTTCTTGACGAAAACACTAAGGTGTTTTCGTCCAGGAGTGTTTTCGTCGCCAAGGGGGTGTTTTCGTGGGGAGGGGTGTTTTCGGCCAAGGGTCCAACATTTTTCCACAAGGTCTAAAATAAATAATTCACTACTATATTAAATAACACTAACATAAGTCCACATAAACAACTTATAAACTAATCACGGTACATAGTTTCAATGCAACGAACCACAAAAGACAGTATGTAACAAGTAATGCATAAAGGAGAAACCTTGGAAACTCGAGTTGTCACATTTAACCTCTGATTTTGAATGTCTCAGCCCCGTTTTTTAGCCCAACTAACCGTACAAGTGGTTATGCGCATTAGGACATGGGTTTGAGATGAGAAGACTCAAGTTTGGTTAAGTTTAACAAAGATTAAATGAAAACAGAAACAATCAGTGAAATTTGGAGCCTTTTTTCCGGAGTTCCAGGGACTTATTTACTGTGAAAAACCCATGGAATCAAAGCTAAGGTCAATCCAAATACATAGGAAAAACAATGAACTAAATCGGACAAGTATTGAGTGAGTTATGCTCACTTTAGTGAAGGATGATGCTTCTGTCCGAACTTGAACTTGCAGCAACTTTAGGACTGATTAGAGAGAGATTTAAGGGAGTTCGTAAAGTGAAAATGACTTGGGAGGCACTTGGTATTTATAAGGAAGTGATTAGGGTTGGTTTTGGTGAGTTATTAAATGCTAAAATGAGTTTAAACTTCAAATAACACACAAAATTGCGCTCAAATTCGCGGCTGATGAATGGGCTCTGATCTGGGACTTTGTTCGCGGCCAGCGAAGGCTTTTAGGCCTGTCTTCGCGGCTGGAAACAAGGGGGGGCAAGTTTCAGTTAATTACAAATAGGCCCCTGAAGTTTAATGTTTAGGGTTTTTGAGGTGTTTTAGGGACTGTTTTTGTCATTTAAGCATAGTTTAAGGACAAAACAAGTATGAATAACATAATCCAAGTATAATTAAGTATATGAATGTCGTATTTAAGTTTCGTATACGTTCAAAATACGTTTTATGCATAAGTTTCACATATTTGCAAGTTTAGCACATAGTTTCCAAGAATTACGAATAAGCATCAATTGTTTCACGAAATTGAATGTATGAGCATGTATAAAGTATGTACAACATGTATTTAACAAAATACGAGTTTTATTTATGATCCAAGTCTCAGATTTTACAACGCTTACAAAGAAAGAACGATTACAAGAACACAAGACTTCCAAAAATAGAAATATAAACAAGACTTTCCAAATATAGAAAGTATAAAAACGCAGGGCATTACATGTGCGTTGAGGGAGTGGCCGATGACACAATGGGGTGGCAGGTGGTGGTGTGTTGGTGGTTGGTAATTGGATAAGAAGGAAGAAACGAGAGTTTCCAAATTTTGAGAAAAAGAGAGGACTGTGAGGTTGGAGTTTTATATATACTAGCGGTAAGACCCGTGTGCAATCACGGGTCGTTTCTTAGAAAACCATGCATAACACATATTGATAGAACATATAGAAATGTGTATAGATATTGTACCAAAACGTGTTATCTATTATAGCTAAAAGACAACTATAGACATGTATCATCCGTTAATATATATGATACATATGAATATTTCCATTGTCCTATCCACAAAAAAAAGTAGCACCCACCCATTGATCATGAAACCTGTTTATCGACATAACTACATATAGAACATGTCTAAGAAGCAAAATTAGTACCACGAACGAACCAAATGCACAACCACAAACAATCATGACATGAAACTAAGAGGACTTTATCTTTGTCACGATATGCACAACTTTTTTTAACTTCAGCAATTGAGTAGACTTGTGAAACTCTAACGAAAGTTCATCACCAAAAGCAATATTGCAAGATCTCAGATACGAAGACCATCCAAGAACAGCTTAGTTGAATCTAGTATTGGTTTTTTGAGATAATCCAGTATTGATTATCAGTATGCAGATCCAGAGCAGAAGATACATCTGATGGCAAATGCTAAAAAACATAAAATTGAATATTGAATTTTATAAAATATTGATATATAACTAAAATTGTTGAAATAACAAAACAAAGCATTGACTGCAAAAGCTTACAAGTCTGTCTTCAGCATGTGTGGTGAAGTGTAAGACTGATTTTGAAGTGGATGATACTAAACAAAGCTTTTGAACTTTACACGGTCTATCAACAGCTTGGTTATCCTCTACAATTGTCTAGCGACAAAGTTTGTGCATCTTTTCCACCTAAATAAATTAATTTAGAATATAACAACTCTAAATTATCTATTTTTAAGAAATCTAAGGTTTGAATCCTATAATGAAGAATGGTGTAAATTAAGAGTAGAATTTAGATGCTAATGTGATGATAACACATTTAATAGAGGCTTATGTTTGTTAAAGTAGAGGTCTCAAGTTCATTTCAATCATGAGAAATGATGAAAAACTTAGAATCATTGATGCAATATACGTAGAAGTAATCATTGGCATTAGAGGTGCAATCCTAAACCAGATTAGAAACCGAACTCGACAACCCTACCCTACACTACCAGAACCCGGTTTGACCCGATCTATAACCAACTCGGTTTGGACCCGTTTCAACCCGTAGGGTAGGACTCGGTTTGGGTATTTCACAGTCAAACCGGTTTCAACCCAACATTTGACAACCCGATCACTCAACCCGGTTTCAACCCGATATCACGAACCCGTCCATATACATGGAACTAGCTATTACCCAATGGCTATTTAATAGCTTTGTGACCATTATAGTACTTTAAATGTTGACTTTTTTGATTTTTTTCATCCAAAAACGTTAGTATACGTATGTATTAAAGGTGTTGATTAAATCAAAACACACATAGCACAATAATAATAATAATAATAATAATAATAATAATAATAATAATAATAATAATAATAATAAAAACGCTCTCAAAGCGCCATGGAATAGAAAGCGGGCATTCATCTGTCAATATGGGTTATTCATTTACCAAACCTACCAGAGACATGGAAAATGTAAAAAAAAATTGTATTTTGTATTGTAATGTTGTTACATTATGTTTTAGTTTACTTATAAACAAAATTTTAAGTTATTTATGCATATTATTTGCTATTGAGAATTTTATATTAACAAGGTTGGGCAATAGGGTTGAACCCGATTTGATAACCTAACCCGGCCCCAACACAACACAACACAACTCAACCCGAATCAGTTTCCTAGGATTCGGTTCTCTTGTCTCCTAACCCGGTTAGAACCCAACCCGGTTTAAATATTTTCATCCTAAACCCAACCCAATTTGAAACCGGGTCAGATTTTTATTCCCTAACCCGATTTATGCACCTCTAATTGGCATTAAAAAAGTAGAATTTAGATTTCTGTTAAAAAGAACAATAAAAGAAATTAAAAAATATTGACAATTAGCAAAAGGAAGTAAATGTTTATTTATAGCACCTTTTATTTTGAGTTGGATTGAAGGTTAAAAAGTCAAATCATCATTTGTATGCGTTGAATTTAACGATTTTTTGAATTGCTAATAAAGTACACTTTGCACAGTTTTGAATATCGGGTTCTTCATAAAATTCGTGTCTTGAATCTCGTTTGAAATTTGCTTACATTTAGTTTGGAAAAAATCATTTGATATAGCTCAGTTTGAGAGTGAGTTGAACCGGCTAAGATCGGTTCATAACGAGCTCGGTTTGATATATTTTATCCATACTAGATTGTAAAGCATTTCCTCATAGGACTTCATAAAAATTAAAATGTACAAGTATAATTAGTTATCATACAACACATAATGCATATATTAATTATATGTTTGAGAGTAAATTTGTCTTTTTTTTCCACAATGACTTCTTAAAATGTAAGAGTTACAAGTAGAAATGGTTAGTTTACAACACACAATGCATATGTTAACTACTTTTTGAGGGTAAATTTGTCTTTAAACACCCTATTTAATCCAAAGAAAGTTAAGAGTTAAAAGGTATTTATAGAGTTAATTATTGTTTTCGTCCTTGTGGTTTGTCAAAAATCACTATTTAAGTCCATTAGTTTAAAAATTCCGATTTCAGTCCCGGTAGTTTCACTTTCGTAACTATTTCAGTCAACCTCGTAACCATTTCAGTCCCTGTACTTACAGAATAAACGGATTGAAATGGTTACGAAAGTGAAACCATAGGGACTGAAATGGTTACGAAAGTGAAACCACAGGGACTGAAATCGCAATTTTTAAACTAATGAACTGAAATAGTGATTTTTGACAAACCGTAGGGACGAAAACAATAATTAATAACATGTTACACCCAAAAGTGTGAAAACGGTAAAATGGGTCAAGTATACTCAAAAAATTTGCATATGTTTTCCGATTATCCAGTTGATGACGAGTAATAAGATTAGGAGATCGAATGTATACGGGTTAAAGTTCAACGTATGTATTAAAGGTGTTGATTAAATCAAAACACACAAAAACACAAAATAATAATAATAATAATAATAATAATAAAAACGCTCTCATAGCGCTATGGAATAGAAAGCGGGCATTCATTTGTCAATATGGGTTATTCATTTACCAAACCTACCAGAGACATGGAAAATGTAAAAAAAATTGTATTTTGTATTGTAATGTTGTTACATTATGTTTTAGTTTACTTATAAACAAAACTAGTGATTTTCCGTCCGCGCGTTGCGGCGGCGACCCAATGACTACAAAAGGCGTGTCAGCAACGGCAAGCGTATACCGAATATCAAAACATAAATAAAAATGACGTGGTAAGGATAGTCACTACGTTCTAAAAAAGCGAATCTAAATAACCTAATATATAATAATAGGACCCACACGTCTTATACGTTGGAAATTCGGTTGTTTTCAGTTCAGTTATTACGGTGTTAACACGTTAAAATATGGATGAGCTTGGTACCGGTAACGGCACCGAAAGTACTGATCCGGAAAATCATCAAAATTAGGTACCGGCACCGAAAATGCTCGGTACAATACGGTATGGTGTTTGAACGTAAAAATCAATAAATACAGGTATGGTGCTAGACCGGTGTCGAACCGAAGGTAACGATTCAGAAAACGGCAAAAGGTGGGTACCAAATTGGTACCGAAAATGATTTGGTATTGTAAATTTGGTACCGATACGATACCGGTTTGATTACAGGATTTGATACGATTTGCTCATCAATATTCTAAATATCCAAGTTAATTTTACATGCTACAATTCATTTATTACAGAAAAAGACAAAAAAGAAAGCAAAATTAGTTGTTGTGTATATAAAACCTCATTCAAATGAAATACAATTTATTTACTGTGTGTATGAAAAGTAATCTAAACGGTGCAATTACTTGTATTGCTGCGTTGCTACAGGATTTGATGAGCTCGGTACCAACCGGTACCGAAAATATCGTTACCGAAATCCCCCAAAGTGGGTACCGGTACCGAATATACCTGGTATGGTACGGTTCGGTACCGGTCGGTACCGGTTCAGCACCGGTATTTGAGGGTAAAAACCGGTGAATACCGATGCCAAACCGGTACCGAAAGTACACCGGTTTGATAAATTTGGTACCAGTGTCGGTACCCGATACCTTTTGCTTATCTCTTAGTAAAGTTACTATTCATTATATAGGTAATTTTAATATATAGGTAATTTTAAGTTATTTATGCATATTATTAGCTATTGAGAATTTTATATTAACAGGGTTGGGCAATAGGGTTGAACCCGATTTGATAACCTAACCCGGTCCCAACACAACACAACACAACCCAACCCGAATCAGTTTCATAGGATTCGGTTCTCTTGTCTCCTAACCCGGTTAGAACCCAACCCGGTTTAAATATTTTCATCCTAAACCCAACCCAATTTAAAACCGGTTCAGATTTAAACCCTAACCCGATTTGTGCCCTCTAATTGGCATTAAAAAAGGTAGAATTTAAATTTCTGTTAAAAAGAACAATAAAAGAAATTAAAAAATATTGACAATTAGCAAGAACAATAAAAGAAATTAAAAAATATTGACAATTAGCAAAAGGAAGTAAATGTTTATTTATGGCACCTTTTATTTTGAGTTGGATTGAAGGTTAAAAAGTCAAATCATCATTTGTTTGCGTTGAATTTAACGATTTTTTGAATTGCTAATAAATTACACTTTGCACAGTTTGGAATATCGGGTTCTTCATAAAATTCGTGTCTTGAATCTCGTTTGAAATTTGCTTACATTTAGTTTGGAAAAAATCATTTGATATAGCTCGGTTTGGGAGTGAGCTGAACCGGCTAAGATCGGTTCGTAACAAGCTCGGTTTGATATATTTTATCTATATTAGATTGTAAAGCATTTCCTCATAGGACTTCATAAAAAATTAAAAGGTACAAGTATAATTACTTATCATACAACACATAATGCATATATTAATTATATGTTTGAGAGTAAATTTATCTTTTTCTCCACAAGGACTTCTTAAAATGTAAGAGTTACAAGTAGAAATGGTTAGTTTACAACACACAATGCATATGTTAACTACTTTTTGAGGGTAAATTTGTCTTTAAACACCCTATTTAATCACAAGAAAGTTAAGAGTTAAAAGGTATTTATAGAGTTAATTATTGTTTTCGTCCCTGTGCTTTGTTAAAAATCACTATTTCAGTCCATTAGTTTAAAATTTGAGATTTCAGTCCCTGTAGTTTCACTTTCGTAACCATTTCAGTCAACCTCATAACCATTTAAGTCCCTGTACTTACAGAATAAACGGATTGAAATGGTTACGAAAGTGAAACCATAGGGACTGAAATGGTTACGAAAGTGAAACCACAGGGACTGAAATCGTAATTTTTAAACTAATGGACCGAAATAGTGATTTTTGACAAACCACAGGGACGAAAACAGTAATTAACTTGTATTTATAAAAAGTAGTGAGATTCAATTCTATAATATCTATACTTTCTATAAAAAGAGAAAAGACGCTGACATCACAATGCTGACGTATCAATCAGATAGGATGTCTAACAATGCCTATCTGATGTCATTATTGTATCATAAATCTTAATTTAAAATCTTTTAAAACACATTTAAAATAAATTTAAAATAAAAATTAGAGAATGGGCTCAATTAAAACCTCTGCCACATTCAAAATTCTGGCTGCATATTCAAAATTCAAACCATAGTTTCTGATACATATATAAGACTAATGCATGATTCTGGCTCCACATTCAAAATTCAAACCATACTTTCAATCCATTTCTCTCCCTCTCAAATCTAGAGCTCCCAACTCATTGTTCTCCTCATATGTCGATTAAATCCTAAATCATCTTCAAATATCATCACAATTCACTCAAGACGCTGATTAAACCCTAAAATCGACTGATTCTCTTGTTCATTATCATTACAAACCATACTTTCAATCCATCTCTATCTCAAATTCAGAGCTACCAACTCATTATTCTCCTCATACGTCTATTAAATCCTAAATCCTTTCCAAATATCATCACAATTCACTTCAGTCGCTGATTAAACCCTAAAATCGACTGATTCTCTTGCTGATTATCATCACAATTCACACCACGGGTTACAGAAGGTTGCTCTTGAGAGCATGAGGTACTATTTGTTGAATGTTGATATAGATAGTTGTTTTGTGATTTTGTAGGTTACACTGATATACTCCAACTCTCCCTTTATATTTCAGTCTACATTCTCTATTGGAACTCTATAGCTCTAATAGCCTTGACCGGCAATGATAACCCTGACCAACTGTCTGCGGTTGACCATGTGCTAGCTTCTTTGATGGAAGAGTTGCTTGTTAGGGTTTGTAGGTTATTTTTTTACTGTAGTTATACTTATTTAATTTGAATATGAAGAAACAAGTGTTGATAATTTTTATTAACACTCAAATTTAAGAATATGTTAATATGGATATTTGATGTGCGCAAAATGCAACATATAAATTACATCAAACATGGCATAAAATTGACCCTTTTTCGGTACTAATGTTGGAAAAATCATGTTTCTTTGTTTACTTTTAATTTACCGGGTCAAAAGAGCTTAAACGAATAAAAGGAACAAATTAATAGAAGAAACCAACACAAATACAAAGAAGAATGATTAACACGACCTGCCAAACCCCCATCCACATCCAAAACAACAAAATAACAAAAAATAGAAGCTTAGGCACAGGGTTGTGCCCACCAGGCATGGGGTCGTGCCTAATCAAGATTCCATACAGAAAAAGACAACAACAAAAGACAAACCAACACGGGTTCATGCTAACCCAACACGGGTCATGCTCAACTCTAGGATTTACAGAATTTGTGATAGTACAGCAAGTACACTAACCACGGGGCCGTGCTATGACACCAAGGGGCGTGTTAATACAAGACCTGACATCTGCAGTTAATGAAAGAAGAGAAAGAGAAGACCACAGGGTCGTGCCAGGTGGGCACGGGGCCGTGTCTGCCCTCTGTTTTTCAGCTATAAATATAGGTGCTTGCTTCAAGAGAAATGCATCACTTGGCAAACCACTTCTCTCGCACTTGCCATCAGTCCACCACCACTATAACACCAACACCCATCACCATCATCCATATTGAAATCTTTTAGAGTGTGTAGTAGTCTCGGGATCCAAGATCGATTGCAAGAGTTCTTGTCAAACAAAGGCCATGCTTGGCTAATCTCTTACATCACTTGGTGAAGATAAATCTTTTATGTATTACTTTTGATTTCTAATCTTTGGGAACTTTTAATTGTGTATGTATTAATAACTTTAATAACTAGTTTTTTATATTGAAAGTGAAATTTGGTTAAACATTTCTTCATGTTTCGTTGATTCACTGATTCGTGTCTTTACGGTCTATATAAAGCACGTTAACTACTTGGAAGGGGGTTAGAATGGTGTTTGGGTAAAGTTCTTGCCTCGTTCAGTGTCTAGATCATTCGATGACTTGGTTCAAGCTTATTAGGACTTCCCTTGAGGCAGATAGCATCAAATCGGGGGAAGTAAGAACGGCTTGAACCCCTTATAAATAAACTACTATTAAAACTTTATCCGGTCTTGCGAAACTATATCCCTGCTGACTCAGGCCAATATCCCTGAGGGTAACGTCACCTTCACAAGAAGGGCCTACCACTTTTCGCATTAATAACTTAGAGCCGAAAGGCCAAATTCACTTATCTAAAGATGTGTGTTTGGTTAAAGGTTGGAAATATTTATAAAAGATGGTAAACCTGAATTTTTTTTAAACTTTTCATGGTAAAGGGTAGAATACAAATTCCCTAATCGTACATTAGATACGCGATAGTAGTAGCCGTACACGTGTCCTAATTCGGTTTTCTTTAATAAGGTTAAATTAGACAATTAATTCAATCATCTGAGGGCAAATTCGTCTCTTCATTCAATCAGCGAGAAGTTCGTTACACTAATATCCCCGTAATTATCATTTGAATCAGTTTCAAAATTTTCATAATTCTCAATTTGCATTTTTTGTTCCTCTGTGTTAGGGTTTCATTCAATTGTTTTTTTTTTTTCGATGGATCCACAGAGCAGCATCGGACGAACAGATGTTGATTTTGAAGAAACTCGACTGATTGCTGATCATGCTCAATTATCTGCATATCAGAGAGTTTCGATTGAAGATGTTTTAAATCCGCGACCTGCAAATCCAATTCCAATTCCAATTGCAAGTACAAGTGCTGTAAACGAGTGTTCTAATGGTAATTATGTTAATTCAGATCTCTATATTGTTCGTATACTTGTTTTTTGTTTAATCGTAGCAATGATTTTACATTGTTGTAGCTGTTTTTGATGTTTGAATGTTGAGTATATTTTTACATTAAAGCAACATGTACAAATTCGCATGTTATGAGTATTTCATTTCGCATTTGAAGTTTATTTTCTTTAAGCATTTTCGCATGTTATGGTATAATAAATCACATATATAAAACGTATTAATTGAAATCATCATTTTCGCATGTTATTGTTCATCCAATTCACACGTGTTGTTGTCTTTTACAATGTAATTATGCTGTTATTAACATATCGCATGTAACTAGTCCAATATTTCACACGTTTTTTTTTTCTGATTTGATTTATGTAGTTGAAAGGGTTTACACTCCGGAGGTTCAAGCATCAGCTACACCTGTGGTTGGAATGCAATTTATCTCTATTGAACAAGCATATGCGTTTTACCAATCATATGCTAAGTTAGCCGGTTTTTCTATTCGGAAAGGTGGTGAAGTACACAGTTGTGGTATAATCAAAACTAAGTATTTTGTTTGTTCTAAAGAGGGACATAAGCCTCTGTGTATTGACGATCGTTATTCGAAGTCAAAAAAGCAATTCAAAACAAGGAACAGGGGGACTATTAGAACTGGATGCAAAGCTCAACTTATGATTTGCACTATGGATGGTAGATTATATACAGTAAAGAGATTTGTTGATGGTCATAATCATAAGTTTGTATGTCAACATGATATTCATATGTTGCCAGCTTACAGACAATTGTCAGATGTCCAGGAGGAGATGGTATGGGAAATAGGCACTTTAAACCTTGGTCCTGTCAAAGCTTTCTATATAATGAGGAAACGTTATGGTGGTTTTGAGAACGTGGGTGCCACGGTTGATGATTGCAAAAATTTCAGGAAGCGAATTAACAGTTATATAGGAGAATATGACGCTGACATGGTGATTAATAGGATGACCAACAAAAAACAGTATTTAGCTGATTATT